>OZ010571.1:156641045-156690423 GCA_963932145.1 Acanthosepion lycidas
CATATATGTATATACGTGTATGTGTATATGTGCATATATGCACATATACACGTATATACATATATGTATATACGTGTATATGTGCATATATATATATGTATATGTATATACGTGTATATGTGCATATATATATATGTATATGTATATACGTGTATATGTGCATATATATATATGTATATGTATATACGTGTATATGTGCATATATATATATGTATATGTATATACGTGTATATGTGCATATATATATATGTATATGTATATACGTGTATATGTGCATATATATATATGTATATGTATATACGTGTATATGTGCATATATATATATGTATATGTATATACGTGTATATGTGCATATATATATATGTATATGTATATACGTGTATATGTGCATATATATATATGTATATGTATATACGTGTATGTGTATATGTGCATATATATATATATGTATATGTATATACGTGTATGTGTATATGTGCATATATATATATATATATGTATATATATCTGCGAATTCATATTATTCCAATAATTCATTTCTTAGACGAAATTCCGACTGCCGTTGAAAATTTTAATAAACGAAATCGAAATCCAGAGAGAGCAAATAAAAACACCACAACCTTCTTTTATAAAATGTTGACGTCGATATAAATATATCTGAAAATCAATCAATTGGAAAGGCATCTTTATGTTTGACTGAACATTCATGAAAGTTCGATTGAAATCAATATTTTTACCTTAACTTTTGGTTTTATCCAAATGAAAATAAGAAATGATGGTAATAAATGTTTTTCTTTCTTCATTTTTCTTTTTTTTTTTTGTTTCTTTTTTTAATAGAATTTTGCTTCCTCGAAAATCAGGGAAAAACGTTTGGCTTAGCGATGAAATGAATGTGTCAAGAATCCGAAAGAAATAAAGAAAGAATTATAAAACGAAAATAATTTCTCCTCCGATTAAAACGATTGGTTTCGTGTGTGTGCAACGGGAAATGGCTGCAAATATATCTATACATGCCTGTACGTATGCACGTATATGGACGACATAAGTATAGGGCCTGTTGAAGGGAGGAAGATCATGTTGCTCGAGTCTTTCAACTACTTGAAATGCAGACCAGCATTCAAGATCCAGGATATAAATCGAACTCTAACACGGACTTCAACTATTTTAACCACAAAGAAGATTTGCATGCGTCAAACATCATTATATATATATATATATATATATATATATATATATATATATATAATGTGTGTTTATGTGTGTGTGCTGAGTCCTGAAAATCTTGGTAATCCGTATGGATAATCCCAAGGAGGCCAGACAATTTTAAGGTTCCATAATTTATTTCCCCAGGGATCTTCTTGTTCCCTGAATCATCAGACCTCACTTCCAAGTATGAAAAAATGAATTTAAATTAACACTTTTGGAGGGTAATATTCAACCGATGTAAACTGATATAGAGAGGGGTGAGAGATTGTGTAACAGACATGGTCGAAATTAGAGAGGAAAGGGGGAGATAGTAATGATTTTAAATTTATTTTTATTACAATACTTAATAGAGAGGAAGGGGGATAATGATAAGTCAACTCACCGGAAATGATTTAAAAATGAAGAAAAAGGGAAAAGTAAAGACTTAAGAAGTAAGATTTAGGGTTTTAAAGGAAGGAGAGAAAGAGAGGGGGAGAGAAAAATTGGGAGATTAAGAAAATTAATGCATGTGGGCATATCGTTGTGTATATATAAACATGTTTTCATTATTATTATTACAAATATTTTAAATTTATCAAATACATGGTCTTTATTTTATGCACCATTTTATTTAATTTGTAGCATCCATTATTATTTGACTGACTAAAAATCAGTATGATCATAGTTAATGCTGGATGACGATAATCTGTTTCGTGGATTGCTTGACGATTGTCTAAGCATGAAAGAGACTGTCGCCATCAACTGTTGATATCTATGTCCACACTGTTTATATTTACATAGGCTCTATCTATGATATTGAGAATTTCTCTTATATCATAACTTAAAAACTGAAGCGATAAGTTCACCTATCGCTAGGTTCAAACTCCTCCCCTGTCTTTTGAACAAGAGTAGAGATTTATCCCTTGCTTCCTTTTAGCATTGGGTTTCTTGTTCCTTCTAAAGACTTTTTCATTCTTGCATCTTACTGTCATTATCGCTTTGCTTGGGGTCAATTGAGTAATATATATATGTGCGCTCAATCACTGATGATAGTATGAAGCTGACATATTAATAAATTTGGAGATGCAGTAATTATACTTATATAGCCTGATGAGCGAATAACTGTGCCAATAACGCTTACCTTGTGTTTAATTTTAATCGAAATATGTATTCCCTTAAACCATCTTCAAGCGTGCTTTAACACTAAGCTACAAGAAGCTATATCAGCAAAGCATGTTTTAATTATCGTATATAAAAAATGCTCATTTTTCAATGAAAATTTTCGAAACCTATAGCTGCTAAAATTTATTTTTGTCTACGAAACAAAAAAAGAAGGTATTTTTCAATCCAATATTACTACTTGTTGCTATACACGTGATATTTAGAGGCGTCACGTGTTTGAGTAGGCTTAGTAAAATTAATGTATGCAATCCTAGAGATCCTAGATTTCTACCTAGAAAAACATTTTCATTTTCCTTAGTAAGACTTTCGATCTCTGGGTCGGTGGATATCAATTTCATTCTTGTTTTTTTAAACATCATTTGTACCCACTGAAAAAAAGGATTATAGCAACAACAACAAAAAAACACTCTTTTTATTTAAAATTAGTGAACTAAGTCAATTTTTTCTTGTATTATTTTACAATGAACGAAGTGAAGTTATGATTAAACGAGTTGAAAAAGAAACAACATTGCTAATCTATACACTAAATAGAAAAGATTTTTACCCTTGAATAACTGAAACTATGCTAGATAAAGTTATTTTAATAGCTCATTTATTGAACAACAAAGTCGCTTTGCTAAAAAATGCACAGAAGGAATTTTCGACGTTACAATGATGGAAGTAAACAAAAATCGAGGTGACAGGCTATACCCACCACACACTACTACTACAACTATGCCCCTCTTGATTCCTTTGGGAACATAGGGACGCGGTTCCTCTTCAGCTCGGTCCATGTCGTGCCGGCAGCCTTCACCTCTGCGTCGACACTTCTGCGCCATGTGTGTTTTGGTCGATCCACTTTTCGCTTCCCTTGTGGATTTCAGTCAAGGCCTTCTTGGAGACACTAGAAGCAAACTTGGGGAATGTGTGGCCGATCCATTTCCGTTTCTTGATATCCATCTCCATTGGGGCTTGTCTGGTTCCGTCCCACAGTTGGTCGTTGGAGACGACTTCTGGCCACCTGATATTGAGGATGTTTCCGAGACATCGGTTGGTAAATGTCTGAAGTTTGTGGATGTTGGTCTTGGTTAACCGCTAGTTTTCTGAGCTACATGTACTAAGCAAAATTAATAATATAATCCCCTACAAGGACGATGATCTCATAAGAAACTGAAACAGACACAAAGACTGAAAACGAATCACAAAGCAATTTCAAAATATAGAGTTTGAAATGGATATAAAACCAACTTTAATAGTAGATTTCCTAAACGTCACATTCAACCTCAAAAATATACATAACCATGTATAAACCACTTTCTATATAAACAGCGTCCAATCACCTGCTCTCATTATTGTCAATCAACAAAATCTCACAATCAACATTACGTTATCTAACAATTCTTCCAATGAAACCATCTTGAACGAAGCTCAAAATAATTATGAAACCACTCTAAGAGATAATGAATTTTTGCCAGCAAAAGTAAAAGAGTAAGCGTCGGAACTGCGGGAAAAAAAATTCAGAAGTTTTAGTTGGATCGTGCTCCAGGTCTTTGAACGGTCAAAAAAGTGGTTTGGCACATTTCGCCAGGTTAATTTTAAACTAAACGATCAACCACGTTCCAAACGAGCATCCTATGTCGATGAAGACGTTCTGCTTGTCATCGTGGAGAGTAAACCAAAGATTTCCAAGGAAGAAATTGCTAAGAATTTGAAAATCGTTATCGCAAGTGCCTTTTGCCATTTGAAGAGACTTTGATTCATTTCCAAACTTGATACGTCGGTGCCACATTATTTGACGAAACGGAACAAACTTGGGTGTATTTCTGTGGCGATCTCTTTGCTACAAAAAGGACAAAATTGTGAGAGGCGATGAAAAATGGAAAGTTTATAATAACGTCCGACGCAAACGGAGCGGGAAACAAGAATTCGAATTTGCAGAAACCGTGGCCAAAGCGGGTTTGCATCCAATGAAGATGGTGCTGTGCGTTTGGTGGGACTACAGAGGAATAATTCACTTTTTCTTACAGTCGGTGTAAGAAGAATTATGAAGCAGCATTGCAGCCGATTCACCAATTTCAATGCAGCTATTCAAGAAAAACTGCCGATTTTTGGCAAATCGAAAATGTGACATTTTCCACTCTGACAACACAAGACCGCATATTGCAAAACAGACCTTGCAGAAACTTAGAGTTGAAATGGGACCCCCACCCTCCAATACTCAACGTATTCTTCAGACTTTGTTCTAGTCTATACAGAACAATTTTAATGATAAAAATTTGACTCTGTACAGTCAATAGCAAAGTACCTAATAACCTTCTTCCAAAAAATATACGATGTTTCTACGAAAATAGCAGAAGCCTGTAGAACGATGGGTGACAGTTGTTAAAACAATGGAGACTAATATTTTTTGTGGGTATGTAAAATTTTGTTTTTAATTTTGTAATCAGGAATTAAATTTTGCAGTGATTTAATACAGTTTAACCCACAGTACAACAAAAACGTAAAATCAAACGTAGTCAAAGAATTCATTGAATTCCTCTACAAACACCCCCTCCCACGCATCAAGCACTCTCCACACACTATTCAACAGAAACACATCAAAATTCAGCTACAGTTGAATTGGAAACATGACACAACTAATAAAAAGGTACAACAGGAAAATAACCAACAAATCACCCACACCAACCAAACACACCTGTAACTGCATGAATGTCCCTTAAACGGCAATTACCTTCAAAACAATAGAATATACCAGGCCACTCTAAAATTGTCAAATAACGAAGGAGTAACTTGAAACAGAGAAACTACGCATATAAAACATCTGTTAACAGTAGTAAATACGATAATAGTACAAGACTCTCTTAACATATATGAGAATTTAAAAACAAATTCATAAGCAAACCAAAAATGTCATGAAAAATTAAAAAAAAAACACACACCAATCTACAACAAGAACTATAAAAGCTATAAAATTTGCCTCAAGGAGGAAATAGTTCTAACCTTCCCAGACCAAAACAAAAATTACTAAATATAAGTGCAGAACTTTTCAGAGTACACTGAAAACAGAAAACTAAAAAGCTAATATCTTGTAAATCATCACTATGAAAAATGCAAATATATGTATTATATACAACACAGATTTTGTAAGATACTTTTTTGCAAATACCTTAAACAAAATAAGCAAATAAGATAATTCCCGCCAAAAAATAAGAAAAAATAAATAAAATAGAATAAAGAATAAAAAATAAATTAATTAGATAATTAAGGAAATAAATAAATAATAATAATAATAAACGAATGAATAAACTGTTCAAAGCATAATTAAGTTTAATAATAGTAGTAGTAGTAGTAGTAATAATGAATAATAATAAACAGTAGCGGATAATTAATGAATAAATACAAAATGCACTGAATTGATTTGAAAGTTAGCAAATAACTACATACAATAAGTATAAAATAATCGCTTTCTGGCCCATCATTAGCCAACAGAATAATTAAAAAATAACCGTTTCCACTATTCAAAAGCCGTTAGAATAACACAGCCGGAAATAACTGGCCTTGCTACCTATAACGCCACAATCGACTAACATATATGAATGACCTTAAGATTGCGGTAAAGAATCAAACATACTGTCGCCTTTCGGTGTTGACATCACTAGTCACATTTTTTTAGATTTATACACGCTCTATCCCGGATAATGAGCGATTTTTAACATATACAAGTGAACATTGAAGTCAACACTCAGAGGCGACAGGCTGTTTTATGCTAGACGAAATCATCAGGCCTGATGATTTCGTCTAGCATAAAACAGCCTGTCGTCTCTGAGTGTTGACTTCAATGTTCACTTATATATTTACATACGCTCTATCTCTGATATTGACGTCTTTACCCCATAAATATAGCATACTTAAAACTATATTTCTTTATATATATATAAATTTCTAAAGAAGTGATTTTTGTTAATCATTAATGCGAGAGATTTTATTACTTAAACGTTATCTTTAGTGAATATCCATATCAACTAAGATCTGCTGGATAATAAATAAAAATTCAACTTTTCTTTAGAAATTGTTTCGTTTGTGTTAGGAAACGAAACTGAACTGATACGAATGTTTCGGAAGTTTGAAAAAGATTTATAAAGTTTATTCAACTTGATCGCCAACACTCTCTATGGCCGAAACGGCACGTCGAATCTAATGACCGTTTTTTTCTTACCGAAGGGGACCCAGATTCGAGCCCTACCAGAGAGCACATTAATAAGCTATCTCAAATATTCAGGCCGGAGATGAAAATAAATAAATAAATACACCATCTAATAAATAAACAGAGCGTCTACTCAAATATGGGTATCCATTAAAAATACTGTTTAAGTAACAAAATATATGTGTATATATTTATGTATATATATGCCTATACAAATATCGACATTTCTCTGTATGAGAGATAAAAAAAAAGTTCGCTACAAAAGATAGAAAGTTATGAAGAGTCGTGATCACCCACTTCCTGATAGGACGCTGCACATTGAAGATAAAAATTCACAGTTCGATACACTTCCTAAAATCAGACCGAACATCAGAATCTTTTTTTTTATAAGGAATTCTTGGTGGGGCAGTGTACTTTTCAAAACACACACACACACACATGTATGTATGCATGTATATAATATGTATATATATATATTGAAAACATGCTTGCACTTAGGTTCCTCGACTAGTTTCGGCCAGCATGGCCATCATCAGGAAAAAAATCCCTGCTTGTTAATAGTAGTGGACTACAGGAGTGAATGAGTGTTTCTGAAGTAAGTGAACTTTATCTGTAGTTATCATTTGCTTTTTATCGTTAATTTCGGTCAGTCCTTTCATCGGCCTCTTTCAAATTGGTTTTAAGATAGAGAATGGGAGATTCCTGACTTTCAGAATTCCCCCATTGTTTATTTTGACAGTTTTATTGGTTTCTGGTAATTGGATGTCTGTTAAGTGTATGTTATCTCTTAGTTCTTTGGGAGTGTGTGTGATGTGTTTATTTGCATATATTAGTATGAATGTGTGTGTGTGTGTGTGTGTGTGTGTGTGTGTGTATGTATAACTGTGAGACCTCAACACCTCTGTAACCATGCCTGTCTTGTGTTGGTGAGAAATGTGGGTAGGGCTTGATTTATGAGGTTATATATTAATACTATAGAAGTATTTTGAGGCGCAAAACCTATTTGTCTTCATGTTTCTCTAATGTTATCTTTTCTATATATATATATATATATATATATAATGAGAGAGAGAGAGAGATGAAAAGATATTTGTAAAAATATATGCTTGATATTTATATTTACATGTCTTGAAAAGTGTGCGTATATAAGTGTTTATATAACATTTATTTGTATGTTTCTACAAGAGTTAATAAGTCCGCGTCATGATACGTAATTATTAAATTAATTTTTGATGTAAGCTTTTCATTCTATAGTGTTGTATGTTATTATCATTCATTGCGAAATTACATGCATTGACAAGGATGTCCGTCCTGGATATGACGATAAACTACATCCGCGTCCTGGGTAAGACAAACTGTCCAACAGCAAGGCCTCTGATCAGGAGGCTTCGAGGAGCGTGGAACCTCCTCTTAATTGTTGGTGTTCCCATTTCCACCCTGACCCGCGGTGGCAGCACCTGTTAGGGTATAAGCAAATAGCTAACCTCGAAACTGAGGTAAAAAGCATTATGAAAGTGTAAAAATAGGTTTTAATACCAGAAATACTTTTAAAAAAATATTACCAGAAGTAAATTTTTGAAGAAAAATATTACCAGCAATACGTTTTTGAAAAAATATTACCAGCAATACATTTTTTTAAATAATGTTACCAGCTATACATTTCTGAGGAAAAAAATATTAACAGAAATAGATTTTTGACAAAACAAAAATATTACCAGGAAAAAAAAAAAGTTGTCGGCATTAAATGACCGACTGAGGTTGATATGCCGTAAAACAAAACAAAACAAACCAAACCAAACCAAGGATGGAAAATATGTTGTGTAAAATATCTTTTTTTTTTTTTTTTTTTTTTTTTTTTTTTTTTTTTTTAGCATTAGGCTCCGAACTGATTGATATGCTTATGTATACAATCGAATTATCTACTTCTATAATATGTGTGAATGTGTAGTGTGAGAATCTTCCAGATATATTTCTGTGCATCTATCGGAATTTAAGAATCAAAGTCTGTTTATTTATTATAATTCTTGTCCAAATGGCAGAATTGAAAAAACATGATATTAATAATTCAGAAGCGAAAATATTAAAAGAACGACTGATATTTTGATTTCACTGACAAATGAAGTGAAAGACGCAAAATATGGGGGTGGGCGATTTTCGCGAGAGAAAATTGGATATGGAGTTGTTTTTTCTTTTTTTTTCTTTCCATGTTGGCGCTTAATTTGCCGATATTCCAATTCGCTGTACATGGTTTGTTCGGAGAGCATGCCGCCATTCCAATTCGCTGTACATGGTTTGTTCGGAGAGCATGCCGCCATTTGGAATATCCTGTGAACCGGTTGCGCGGTTTTTCAACATGTTACTAAAGAGATGGGTTTAAATATCTTATTAAAGAAAATCATTTTTACCTTCTATCGTTTTGAAGGCACGTCAACGCAAAGCAATTAAAAACAAACAAAATAAAGGCTAGAAAAATAAACCGCCCTGGTATCCAAATATTGACAAGTGTTATATTATGGAATAATTGACCTTGCTAGCCTTTTAACGAATTTTTGCATTTATTCGAATTAAAAAATAAGGTAACAAAAACAAACTTACATTGGGTCACCTTCACTCGCTCTGTTCTATTTTTTCTTTTTTTTTTTTTCATATTTTGCTACTGACGTCGATCGTTACTGAGACAAACCTCCTTGATTATGGATCAAGTTTTTCTCAAAGGCACTGTCGAAGTTAGCTCCTCCTTAATTCCCCAATTATCACTAGGGGTCACTCTCCCTATACTATAAATACTGGGCGACTTCTCACCTTGCATCTCAGTGGACACATTTAAAAATGTAATCTCTCGTAGAGATGAGCGTTTTCGCCCACTTGGGGGAAAACGCAATTAAACACA
Source organism: Acanthosepion lycidas (assembly GCA_963932145.1). NCBI lineage: Eukaryota > Metazoa > Mollusca > Cephalopoda > Sepiida > Sepiidae > Acanthosepion > Acanthosepion lycidas. Next base: position 156,650,486 of record OZ010571.1, read on the forward strand.
CATACACGTACGTACGAACATTCATCATAATACAAACTCTTTACGTTCACTCACACACGCAAATGTTGATGTCTTTGTCACTTGTAAATTTTTTGTTTAATTTGTTGACATATATATATATATCGGTCTTGTTTGTTTTCTTTACATTTCTTTATGGTTGATTTAAATTTCTAAATTCGCCATGTTCTTGTAGTGGACCTTCTTCTAGCTGGAATAAACAGCACGTGTTTCTAATAGAACAACACTCAAATCCATCCGGCCCCCTCCAACATGAACACAAATATTCTCTCGTTTTCTTTGCTTGACGTGTAGGACGATAAATAATGTTTTTATCGGTGAATATTAGTTTATTTCTTACAGTCACAATCGTTGTTAACGAAGTATATACGATTTTTAAAATCGTGGAAAACCAGAAAAGAGGGTAATGTAATCGACAAATAAAAGAAAAAAAAAACCTTCGTTTAATTTTCCAACTCTCGTAACAAATATGGGTCGATACGCTAATCACCAAATCTCTTGCTTTCTTACAAAATTCATTCGGGACCATTATGATGATTTCCGATATTTCAATAATTCAAAGCAATAAATTCTGACAGTTCAATATCGAATTCCATATTATTTTTTTTCTTTATTCAAACACCGAGTCTGATCAATGACACCGGATATTGAACGTATTTGATCGGTAATATTTTGGTACATCAAGAACATTCAGATGGTCTAACCAGTTTCCATGAAATCAATAAATGTGTGACCCATATGCTCATGAAGCATTGTAAAGACTTGATATTAAAACGCACAGATTTAATATCACTTCGGCAGAATGTTTCATTGGAGACACATTTTTACTATAAATATCTAGAAATGTCATTATTAATTTTGACTCTTCTTCCTTCCATCGTATGTCTCTATTGATTCTTATTGAAACTGATAAACGGCGTTGTCACAGAAAAACAGGTACCCAGTGGAATGGGACGCAAGTTCAAATTTCGCCTGTGACTTTTTACGAGTCAATCGATGGTTATATAACGGTCGTAGAACAAACAATGACTTCAACAAAAAAAAAAAAAGCAAAAATTAAGTTGAAATAAAAATTAATGACAATAATTCCTAATCTGTCTATATCTCTGAGATTATGATTACTTACATTATTTGGGTTGTTATCCTCATCGACATGTTCACAACGTTTCGGCTGATGTACACTCCGGCTTTCTTCAGGTGATTGGAATTTCGAACAGAACCCTTTATTTCGTTGGTTAGATCCAGTGACTAGACCCAAAGAGTTGTGAGTTCATTACCAGGCTACGGAAGTGATAAACCTAAAAACATGGAGATCTGAGTTAAACGGAAATAACTGAGACATCCAGAAGAGGCATGGGACGTGGAACTAGAGCACTCTGTCCCTGTGGACGAAATAAAGGGTTCGGTTCGAAATTCCAATCACCCGAAGAAGGCCGAAGCATACAATGGCCGAAATGTTGTGAACATGGCAATGAAGATGAGGATAACAGTCCGAATAATGTAAATAATGCAAGTGACAATATTGCATCTTCATATATATATATATATATATATATATATATATATATATATATATATGTCTGTGGAAAAATTTTTCGTGTGACTCGTTTCATCAGAATAACGATATCTACGTTGAGACAATTACTCATGCACACGAACAAAAGAGAAACGCTGAGAATTTTAAATTTAATATATATTTTTTCTGTGTTTTGAGTCTATGATCTAGCTGAATTCATTTAGATTCCATTTGTTTATATTCCCATCACTTTTGTTATTAAATATCCAACATAGTAATAATCAAAGATCTATCAAGAATGGTGAAACGTAAGAACCTGGACGCAAATTTACTGTGAATGATTAAAACACTTTCCAAACATTCTCCTCTGAGCAAATTTTCTTTTAATTAGAATAGCATTTTTTAAATCATAATTGTTAGCAAATAATGAGTTTAATGTGTTGTTTTGTAAAAGATCCCTTTTGTGTTCATATAATGTTCTATTTAAATTCCTTGACGTTTCTCCAATGTACTCCTTGCGGCAATTATTACAGGTAACAGAGTAAATGCCTCCTTCAAGTGTTAGCTTATTATTTTGCTTTATATTAAGTCTTTTTTTATTTGATTTAGACGTAGCTATAGCGAGTTTTGTGTTTAGATAAATCCATTTCAATTCTAGTTGTGATAGAATTGGTGGAAGGGCCGCTTTTCTATTTTGAAATATTTTATCAGCTTTTTGTTTCGCATAGAACATGAATTATGATATTACATAAGAGTTCAGTACTCGTTTCTTTGTTTCTTACTAAATGTTCCTGTTTCTTAATATTTTGCTTAGATTTTAGAAGGCATCTTTCACTATTCCAGTGCGCCTTTAGATTCCAATGTCACACTTTCCGTCCTCTGTTAGAACACTTCCAACATATTTACATTTTTGTACTTGATGCTTTGTCACCAATTTGTATTTGGGCTGCCTCTTTTTGCCGACAACCATTCTGTCCTCTTAAAATGAATATGTAAGGGCCTATCGGTTGAAAGATTTAGTTTTGGAACATTGGGGTTACTAATTGTAAAGGTGTCCGTTTGTAGATAGACCATTACTATTTATATTACTATACTTTCAACGTACGGGATACAAGTAAACAACAAAAACTCCAAACTGTGAATCAACAAGTATATAATGAAATAACATACAAGAACAAACATGCAATAAAATTGGATTCAGTGTATAGATTAAGGAAAAGAAGTTGCCCCCTTTAATTGTATTTTGATTTATAATTGATTGAAGGAAGTTCTTTTTGAGAGAGAAATGTTCAGGAATCAATATTGGAACAAAGATCTGTTTATTAGAATAGATAACAGATGGCACAGTGGATAAAGGCGTTGGTTAGATCGAATGACAGGGACCCAAAGAGTGTGAGTTCAATACCCGGTTATGGCAGTGGAGAACTTTCAGAGGGAAATTAACAGGAAATAACTGACATCCATCAAACATGGCACAGTGAGCGAAATAAAGGGTTCAGTTCGACATTCCAACCACCTGAAGAAGGCCGGAGCGTACAAGTCATTTTAATTGTTATAGTAAACATTTTTAAACTGGTAAGCCAACAATCAGAATTAAGAGAATATTAAAAAATAACGTTGTGTTTATGAATTGTATGTTTAGTTAAGTTTATTTATGAGATCTAAGTTAATTTTGTGCGCATAAATTAGAAAAATGTCAGTTATAGCAAAAGTATTCAACGTTTTGGTTAAAATAATTTGAAATGGGCCAGTTTCCAATTCGAAAAAAAAAGCCTAATACAGTGCTGAGAGAAGAGCCCATAAGTTGATAGAATTTCTTTTCTAAAAAAACTATTATTGAAATCTACAAAAGCAAAGAATTATGATTTTGTTGAGAGGTAGAGACATTTATTTTTAATTTATGGCGATGGAGATGGTCTTTAAAATATTTAAACATTAATCAACTGGTAATGTTAGGATCTAAGTATTTAATATCGCAGCCAACGATGACATTTTCAATTTATTGATGAAATCACCAGAATCAGAATTAAGGTGGAGAAGGGTTGATTATTCCTAAAATCAGCGTTAAAACTTTAGCTAAAGATTTTGCTAATTTGTAAAGAGGGCTGCCAATATCAGATTTGGTAGGTTGCATTGAAATGTTGAGTTTGAGCTTTTTTATTTTATTTTTTTTTTTTTTTATAAGTCATAGACTCCATATACTTTTCGATTGTACTCTCGTAATTTTGATTAGTTTTTGATTTGTTGAATTTTAAATCTGCTGTTTCTTAGGTGATAAATTACGAAAATCAATAATTGTTAACTGTGAATTGACTGATCAATTATTATCCAAATCGATTTTTTAATTTACAGGAAGTAAATTCGATTTGGTGGTCAATATCTTTAAAATCTGAGCACGAATCAACTTTAATAATGCATTTCGCTCACCACGATTATGATGGCGGTCATGAAATGTGTCAAAATTAATTCATATTTTAGAGAGAACTACAAGTACTTGATTCTGGCGTAAGGGGGGGGTCCTCTCGGTGGGGGTTAAGGGTGACACGGGCTACCAAATTATCATACTAAGTTACTTTCAGGAACGATAAAAGCTTGATTTGATCATTGACAGCGTTGTGCGAATAGAGGCATCCTAATGAAATATTGCTATTACTCAGCTAACCATGTTGATATAAATAGTGTTGGTGAGAGTTTAAGCCGTGACTGAGAATATAAATTGAAAAAAAAACTCTTTTCATATTCATTGTGATCTTGTAAAATATCCTAGGATGAGGTAAGCAATCGGAGATTGGATCCTAATCTCAAAAACCTTCCAAAAGAAAATCATTCAGAAAGTTTGAACCGAACATTCAGGAATTCATATTTGGAGCGAATGCCCAAAGACACATGAATTGTATCCTAAGCAGCAGAAATCGTCTTTTCAGTCTAAATTTCACCATGACTCTAAAATAAGGTTTAGATATTTCTGCAGATATTACATATCTATTTTTGGAATGTATGGCTTTCTTGCCACTAACAGGCAAATACCAATCTCGATGAAAAAAGACACATTTTCTTTATCTATTTCAACCATTACAGATACATTTCAGCTTCTGAGTACGTAAAGTCATTTTAGAAACAAGATTTGTTAAGTATAAGTCGTTAGAATTAATCTTGTCCGTTTTATCAGCTTCAGTTCAAAGATGACCAGTGTTTATTTTACTTAGAGCTTCAGTTACAACTTGACGAACAATTCGATAACGATTATTTTCTCTGAATGGCGTCATAAAGTAATAAGCCCTTTATCGATATGAGAAGGCATTACTTCAACCACTACATATCATTAAGCTGTATACGATTAAACATTTCAACAGTTAAATGTGCACCAGTCAATACAGTTACATTATACTTGCTATGACGACATATGCTGTGGTCGCTTCTCACCAGCCTCTGCTATTCTGGAGTGTAACCAAAACAAAGCAGCCAGACTGATCAATGAACTAACCGAAGCCAACAATCTACAGCCATTGGCACATCGCCAATCTTGCTCCTCCTAAGTACGGCTGCTTTTACCATGCTTTATTGATCATTATTCACGTTTCTATCTTCAATACACGGTTACCCCGCACCACCTTATTTATCCAACATTTCATCTTTAAGCTGATTCAAAATCTCTAAACCATAATTAAAGATGGCTTTTTCAAATGGAAATATGTCAATGCAGAACGATCTTAGTTGTTTGTTTTGTTTTTACTTTGTCATATGCTACACTTTAGCAAAAAACAAATTCCGGTTCACTTTTCATCGTGAGCTTCTCTTCTACTTGAACTTGCCGTAGGCGCCTAAAAATTCTAGTCGTTACTGTGTGGCCAGGATGATTATTAAGACAACACGAACAAGGATCGTCCATGTGCTTTTTAACACTGGATTGTATCTTCTATGAAATCAAAAGGCAGGTTCAGTTTTCGCTGGTAGTAAATTCCAAGCTGACTTTTTTGCATTTTTATTCTGGTAGGCATCTTTGTTAACCAATTTCTGCAACTTAATCGAATCTTTCATCGTTATACTTGTGGCTCTCGTCAAATTTCGACGAGATATTGGCTCCACAATTTATTTTTATTGGATTCATATTTGCATTATATGAGTTTGAAGACCGGTATTTGAAGACATACATGACGCAGTTTAAAATAAATATTCTAAAACATATTCTGCGTCCGATATTCCACGGTGAAATTATTCTGTAAATGTAAATTTATTGACTTCCTGGAATTTCGTAAATATTTTCTAAAAGTGTGGAATTTTTTTATAGCAATGGCTTCAACATGCCATCAAGAACAATAATTCTTGTCAACAGTTACGGACATAAAAATCGTGTAATGTTCAGTTGCGGGAAAATCTACCCGACTTGTCATATGTGTTCCTCTCTTGGTTAATTAAAATAATGAACTGATTTTATAAATAGCTTCACACACTCATCGGCTTTATTGTCTCATGAAAGCTAGAATTAGCATTTTAAGAAATTCCATGGTGTATCTTGGTAATTTCACGAGGAAACAATTAATAGGTATTAAAATATAAGAATTATTATCATTTAAAATTTTTCGTATGAGAGATGTACTGAAAAGTTCTCATCCCGACCAAGAAGTTCCACCCATCTGATAATTTCTATAGTTTGAGTATTGGGTGGGGTCGATAACATTTCAGTATCCACTCGTACTATTACAAATTTATGAGACACTCTGCTTCGAGAACAGGTGTTGCAGCCTAATTTAACTTGGAAACAAATCAGAGGGAACCTTTCTGCCTATGCGTAAACGCTCTCCCGTTGGGTTATTCATTGAGCAGTGAGGTGTCATTGACTTAAACTGGGTACTGACAGACGCATCTGTTATAGCAAAAATATGTTTAACGATTTTCTTGAAATTTGGATATTCGAATTTTTATGAAGGTTTTCATGGGTGATTCACTAAAAGATCGGCTAAAATTTTTAGTTTCGATGTTTCAAACTTGGTCTTGAATCCATTGAAAAGCTTCAATGCGTACGGGCTACAATCGAAAGAAACGAGAGATTGTCAAGAATTAGAGAAAAAATCGGGGGATTCGTATCCATCCATTTTTACATATTTTCACCCTGCCCACTTTCTATGTCGTGTACATTTTTTTTTTTATTGTAAAAAAAACAAAAAAAAACAAATCAAAAATCCGTCTCTGACAATTCTTTCAGTCCCTACCATCATTACAAATATGACTTCCTGTGACATTTCCCAAAGTTAAAAATCACAATTAACGAGGTAGAGATTTCACTCAGTGGACGATATTAAGGAGAACATGATAGTCTGTAAAGTCTTTTGGAATCGCCCTATTTTGAAATGTGAAAGGGAATAGGGAGTATGAGTTCCCTAAGCTAGTCTTGGAATAGTTTATAGATTTTTATAATAATTTGATAGGTCAATAGTTTTCCAAGATTATCTCCTTTTTCATAAAGTAAAAATTCTTTCGGAGACTGAAGTTTTAACGTACCACTCTTTTCTATATACACAGGGTAAATTATGATAATTCTTTGTGGAATTCTCCTGAATTTTCAAAAGGTCTGTTACTATGCCATCTTTCCATGTTTTTCTGCATTATTAAATTGTAAAAAGCGAAACTTATTTTGTGATATTGTTTCCGAAGTATACACATTTGCATAATATTCCTCGGATATCATTAACATCTTTGTGAATTTTTTACGTTTCTGACTTTCACTATATTGCTTATCTATGTGTGCTGCTGATCAAGCATATTTAAAGTTCATTGCTTTTCTGACAGCTTCTTTTACCCTTCCTGTGTTAATCTTTTATTTTTTTCTCATTTCTTTTTGTGGTAAGTTTACCTTTTCATTTTTATTAATTACTTTCTAAATCCATATCTCTCCACTTTTCCATCCGTTCCATTGTTGTCTTTGAATATGTCTGTGTATTAAAAAGATAATTACATCTCTTGATGTCCTATCAATTTTCTGATCTCACCTTCCGGCAAATAATCAATTCTCTTAACTCTTGCCTGTCAGAATTGTTTACAGGTGCATCACAAATATTTTGGACTCTGATTAATTGTAAGTTCTCTCTCTCGGCTTAATCTGTTCTTTTAATGCTTTTAATGGATTCTCCAAGCTAAAGTTGTTTTTTTTGTTTTTTTAAATTTATTTTTTCTCAGAACATTATAAATTAACAGAATATAAAATATCTTTGGACATATAGAAGAACCAATTGTGTGATATTAAGGGCAATGACTAAACTTACAATCTCAGCTGTTTTAATGGTTGTTATTTATAACAGAATGGGCCAAGTGGTTAGAACGTTGGCATTCTGACCATGAGACCCGTGTTTGAATCTCACCATGGTCGATTTGTCAAGAAGGAGAGTGCCTGAAACCCAGGGGTTGACCTAAGCCTTTTTGAGTGAAATTGGGTACACAGAACACTTGGGGGCTGCTGATAGCTGTGCTAGAACAAAGTCGCAAGTCACAAGTCAATGTGGCCATGGCCTTGAGTATGCTGGCTTTGTTCAAATTGTTGATAACACTAGATAGCACACTCTTTCCTAGAAACTGCAACTAAGGTCTGTTCAGCATAGTTGCAGTATAAACCACAGGTTGGCTTTCTGGGTGTTGAATGTGCCTGAGCAATATGGATACCTGTCCTAATAGACAGGTATCCTTGAATACAAGTAGCCAGCTACATATATAACAGAAAAAAAATATTCTTTGCTTGTTGGTGTGGATTATATATTCTCTGCTGTGTAGGGAAAAATATTTATATAACTAAAATCTTCTGTAGCAAAAGAATAATTTCTCTCATTTATAACTCCAGAGACGTGGTAAAATAATGGATTGTGGCTCGGATTGAGAAATTGGAGAACTGAGTTCAAATTCCACTAGAGTTCATTCGATTCACTTACATGAAAAGTATGAATTCAACTACCCCCCACCCTCAGCTCTGGGTAAATAGGACAGGTACCTATAGCAATGGTTGGCAGCTGGTCTAGGAGAAGGAAAGTCTGTGTTCAAACCTGTATGTAGCCCTGTACATACTATGCAGCTAAGGAAAGGATTGACCACATGGACTCAATGATCTTAACTACGATCAACTCCTTTTATTTAGATAAGAAAGATTTGTAACTTGTTGCCATTCTTTTAGTAAAATTACGAGAAGTAAGAAGATTGACAAAATAAAATTCTGTTCTTGCTGGAAATACAAAAGCATATTCAGATATTTTTAGTTCAGTCAACAAAAAAAAAAATGAATTTGGGATGTTTTGAAAAGGATAAATGCCTCCCCTTGGATAAGCCATGTAGTGAAAAGGATTAAAATAGCATAAAGAGGGTTGACTGATTAGTACAATGAATCAGGGTTCAATTGAAATGTCTTTGTAACCAATTCTTAGAGGCAAATTGCAAGAATTTAAAATTAGCAGGGCTTCAAGAAATATAATTTTCTGTATTTTGTAATTTCCTCTAGAACCAATTAAAACATTTTGCAAACTTTCAATGTTTTTCTTCCTCATATGAATAAAAAATTATGAAATGGAAAAAAATCCAACAATTATTTTACAACATTTTTATGTTTATACATTTTTTTTTCGATACAAATATTTAAGTAAATGCTCTGTTTATAATAAACACGAGTAACAACATTTATCCAAATGTAAACAAATGATGTGTGACATCATTTGTTTACATTTGTATATGCATTGAGCGTATATGAATTTACAAGAGAAAATCATGGAGAATTGTAGTTTAAGAACAGTAAAAAATTGACCGTGCTAACCGAAACACTCCTCTGTGGCTCAATCGGTAAAAGCACGTCAGCCTATATGATAGTTCCATATAGGATACAGGTTCAATTCCTGTTGGAGGACACATATTTTCTATGATAATTTCTCAGACATTCAGGTTGGTAAATGTCGTTAATACTGTTTATTATAAACAGAGCATTTATTTAAATATTTGTATCTATAAAAAAAAGAATGTACAAACATAAAAATGTCTTTAAAAAACGAAATTCTTAATAGCCCTGATGATGCAGGAAAGAAGCAAAAAAAAAAAAAAAGGAAAATTGTTTAAGAATGGTAACTTAATCTTTCTTGTCTGCTATATAGTCTGGTAAAAATTTGGAAAACCTGTTCTAAAATCATAAAAATAAGATTTTTTTGAATTTAAAAATGTTGTTGTATTTTATTGTGTATGCACAGCCATTGGGAATTGAAGAAATAATTGCCTGCCTGCACAAAGGAATTTAGATCAACCAATTCAATCTATACTTTTTGTATTTTACTATGAATTAGTGGATCTAATTTATTGAAAAACAGTTTCCTTTACAAAATATGATGGTTCATGAAGAAATTGTCTTTGTCAAAATTCTTTCCATATATGGTGATTTTCTAAGCATAGATTAGAGGCAGCACAAGGCCAAAAGTATGGGACACCCAGTGAGGATTGAACTCACTCTCAGTCATAATTAATCTAGTGAGACAAGCTATGATTGTGAAAACTCAAAATTTTGCAACCTTCATAAACATATTGTTAGTGGAAATTTTCAAACACAAAGCTCCAAATACATTTTTCTAAAAGCCCAAACTATAGGGAGCTCAAAACATCGATGGAATAAGTAAGCATATCAAGTTTCAATAGTCTTGCAGTTTGCTAGATAATCTCTGTAAAGGATTTATCTAGTTTTAGAAAAATAAATCTTCTAAACAAAGTGATAAAGAAAGAAATCACTGTTTTGAAATCAAGGAGAGGTCTCAGTTCTATAAGACATAGCAATGATAAAGTAATTTTCATCACTTACATTAAATTTATTTTCTCCATTGACAAAGCCTCCAACAATGTCACTCTTTTTCTGCAAGAGATTTCACATTTGGAGATGAATTGATGAACTTAGTAATCCAGGTGATAATTCTTCAACATCTGTCATCATGACAAGAATTGTTTGCTTTCGGATAATTTTGGATTAAAACTTGAAAAACAACTGAAAACAATTCCTGTACTGAATAATCAAAGAAGTTACCACAAATGTTTGAGTAACCAGAATTCTTCTCTGATAATTGCCAATCTTAAAATAAATAACAAAAGCAAAGCTAACAACATAACTACAAATGTTTTCAGGATGCTTAACATTAAGATGCCCTCCTCCTCCCAAGTATGGTGATATTTTTGATTTTTGTCTTTTCTGTTGGGAAAGAAGAAAAAAGAAATAGAAGATATCTTACCAGTCGGCGTATATATCTACATTTTGAAGTCAAAAGGAAAATGATAAATCTAGTTTTACTAAACAACAGATCAAATTAGCAAGAGTTCATCTGATGAAAGACACCTGTCTTCAAGTAGGTAATCTAATTTTGAAGCAGTTTATCAGCATTCTGATGCTAATCTTCATCTCAACTGATCTGTGTATGTAATTACATCACTCATCTCATGAAATATCTAATAAAGCAAAAGACAGAAAAATTACATTAGCAACCAGTTTCATTGGAAACAAATAACTAAAAATGCAATCATGCCTACATTGACAAATATGCCAGAGTTTTCATTGCAACATTTTCAATACTTATCTATATATATATATATATATGCACACATACACAATTATTCCACCATGAATAGCAGCTTGGACTGAGGAATTGGAGAGCCGAGTTCAAATTCCAGTCAAATCCATTAGATTCACTTACATGCTAATATGCTTGGGAAAGGTATGAATCCTCTTAATCTCCCTGCCAGATATGGGTAAATAGCAGGACAAACTGGGTTCTATAGCCTTGGAAGGCAACTAGTCTAGGAGAAGGACAACTCTTAATTCAAAACCTGCAGAGGGTTGTTTGAGGACCTTGTGGCATGTAGTTCACTAGGTCTCTCTATTTGGCTCTTCAAATGTGTGGTTGGTATTAGGAGGATTTGAGATAATTGTAATTAAGTAATTCATCGAGTCTAGAAGAAACCTCAACAGAAAGCACTGGACGTCTATTTCATCCTATATTTGGAACTCATCAGCAGTGCGTATCCACTACTGAGAATTTTATATTCTTTACCACATCTCTTTTGTGGGGCAGTAACTCTTTTTCAGAAAAATGTTTGTTATTGAAACCCATTCTGATGTTATAATCATACAATTCTCTTACATATGAACTGTGTTGAATATAACTTTAAAGTTGATGTGTCTATGATTTGTTCTATTTTCCATTGAATGGATTTCTTGTTAGTTTTGGTTTTACTAAATTCTTCCCTGACATCATTGCTGATGAACTTTGCTCAAAAGCCGAAGACAATAAACAAAATTCAAGTCAATCTGAGATTGTAGTCATTTTCATCACACACAACTTCTTTAATACTAACTTCTGCACATGCTACAAAGATGTATAATGGAAAAAGATTTCTATTTTTAACAAGGGCAATCATGGTTCTCCACAGCTTCCTTTCAGCAATACTTTCTCTTTACAATCCTTCTCGGTTCTTGCTGCATTTGTTCCATTATTCATTCGCAAAAACCCTGTCAAGTAGGTTACCTTCTCTTTGCTGCTGCTTCATTTTCAATGGGTGCTGTGAGAGATAAATTCTCCAAGCCTTCCTTCCTTCCGTTATTATGCTTCCTCAAATTTCAACTCTTTCTTAAATCTTCTCCATTTACTAAATAGCCATAATATTCTTAATATATTCTATAAACATTCAAAATTCACTTCTATAGAGGGCAGGGGTAGGTATTCCAAAACAATTCAGCACCACCCCTACGCTTGCTTTAAAGGGTTTGGTTTGGTTTACAGCATATTGACCTCAATGGGTTATTTAATGCCAACAAGATTTTTATTGCTAGTAATATTTTTCCAAAAATGTGTTGCTGGTAATATTTTTACAAAAATGTATTGCTGGTATTAAAACCTATTTTACATGTTTAGATCTCAGTTTGGAGGTTAACTATTTGCCCATAGCTGGGACCCTAACAAGGTGCTACCATCCCAGGTCACAGTGGATCTGGGAATACCAGCAATTAAGAGGTGTTTCTACACTCCTCAAAACCTCCTGATCAGAGGTCTTGCTGTTGGATGTAGTTTTTCATCTTACCCAGGATGGGCTAAGGCTCTGGCTCTTGAATACAAAACAACTTGTAAAAGTTTGATCACATATTGTTATTAGTAGGTAATCTGGAATTCAAACGAATAACTTTTTTGTCATTTAATTCTTAAAAAACTAAGACTATTGAGAGATTGTCCACTGGTCAAGAAGCAATGTCCAACCAATAATTATGCATTTCAAAGCTGAAGTCAAACTCTTCAATACTGGAATCCATCATGTCAAAGTCGTGCAACTTGGTCAGCATTAACAACAGCTTTCAGCTGACTTAAGTGTTTCATTGCTCTGCAAGAAAATTAAATAAAAGTTGAAAATAAAGGAACACATTAAAATTAAATTATTTTAATTAGGAGTTTGAATCTCAATTAAAAAAAAATCTTAATAAAATTAGAAATAAATGTTGACATTGCCTCCTCCTCATAAATTAGTTTATTTTTCTGTAGAAACCAAATTAATTCTAATATTTTATAAAATTAAGTTATAAAAATATTTCACATAAAATGTTTGAAAAGGAAAGTGTATTGTGAATGTCTGTAGTCAAAAGAATTCTACTGCAATTTCCTAACACAGTCTCTCTTAAAAGACATTGGAAAATTCTCATCAGCACTCAACTTCTTTTTCTACACAATTAAATATTGTCCAAAATAGTTTCTAATTTTAGCCATTAAAAGAAATGAAACTAAAGAATATATTTGCCAAATTAGATAAAGGTCAATCATAAGAAATGTTTAAGTCTCTATAGTGAAACATTCAGCTTGAGAAAGTCATCATTGATTCCACTTGCTAAATATTAAATATCCTCCCATTTTGATGCTCTCTACATGGATCCCTCTTACATTTTTTTTTATTTTTTTATTTTCACTTTAAAAACAAATTCCTAAAAACCTCGTATAAGAGAGTGGCAGCAGAATTTTGCCATTTAATCCTTTCTGAAGGCAGAATTAATTTCCATGGTTTTGTCTGATGAAAATTGTTATTATTATCAATCATCTTTTTTCTCTAAGACTCTCTGACCTTTTTATAATTCTTGTGGGCAAATGGTAAAGTGATTAATCTTGAAACCAATTCTCATTTGGCAAAAAAAGAAAAAAAAAAAAAGACCAGATCAGACATCATTTAACTATTTTTGTTTTTTTTCTTTTTGCCTGACTTCTGCATCGACATTAAACTTTTCACCTCTCGGCATTTTGCTTGAAGAAAGATTAAGCTTGGAAAATGGTTAAAAGAAAAATGTCTTAGGCAGTATAAGGTTTGTAAATTCTATGAACTAAGACATGTTGTAAATTTAAACCTAAAGAAAAATGTAAGAGAATTTCATCACCCAAAGTGAAATGTTTTATTGTGAACCATTTACAAATAATGTTATCTTTCCAATAATATATGTTACTACATGTTTACCTATTATTTATATATAAGTAGAAACGAGTTGACTAGCATTTGCTAGAATAACATTTTTCTGTATGGCAGTGTCTTTAACAAAGTTAGACAATGACAAGAAAGTATGAGTAAACTTGTGTATATATATATATATATATATATATATATAACAGTAACTATTCCCAGCTATCATATTCTCTTGATTTTTCAGTGGAATAAGTTTCAATACTTAACGTTTCATCTGTGTGTGTAACTGGTGAACAATTACCAGTATATTAGAAACATGCACAAGTTTCTCTAATTGCAGAACAAAGTTCTTGTACTCACTAAATGGTAACTGCCTACAAACCAATGTAATACATGAAAACTCTGCAAAATCCAATAGAAGCCCAGCCAAAAAATATATAAGAATAACAGATCTCTGGAAACCCGATTTAACAACAAAAAATATGTCAATAGCACAATTCTCTGAACACACATTAAAACATCCCAAAAATAACATGGAAAATGAAACCAACACCAGCTAATAAAATAAGTAAGCCTTGCCAAGAGGAGGAAATTGTAACAATTACCTCTCAAGAACAATATAAACTTCTAAGCAAAAAGACAAAATTCATTTCCAAATGCAGGCACAAAAACAAACTAATTCATTGCTACCTACAACCACATCAGAATTTGACTAAAAGCATAACTGAAAACCATACCAAACTTTATAACCAAAGAAAGGATAAAACAAAAATAAATGAATTTATGTTCAAGTTTATATAATCATTAAATCTAAACAAGTAATTTGGGCAAAGCAAATTTCTCCATTTACCGCAAAGCTCACAATGGCCTGTCTATAGAATCAACACAAAAAAAAATACTAACAAACCGAAGATCATTTAAGACATGAAACTTCAAATCCCTATACAGTGTTGATTTCTATATCTACAAATGTTTTAATCCTAATAGTCCTATTTGCCTTTTTAAACAATGTGTACAAACAAAAGTGGGTACTGAAAAAATCTGCTTAAACAAAAAAAATTTTTTTTTTTTTTTTTTTTTTGGTCACTCAGAATATTTTCACTCCACTCATGCATTCTAGCATAATTTGTTAAAAATCAAATTAACACCATTTTATGTTTTCAAGTATTTATTTAATGATCACCCAATGCAAGGCCCAAGAGCCACTCAAGGTAGAGGGTTACCGAATGATGACTGGACATAAGAGGAGGAAATAAGTGCAAGTTATGGGCATATGGGGGTTGATAATGGTTGATTGTAGATTCAAACAGTTTAAGATTGTAGCGATCCAGGAAATATCTCGAGTCTCTTCCCTAAAGTAGTAGTTCTAAATAGAAAGTAGAAAGAATCTTATGCTTTATTTGAAATCGTATTTTTCAAAAGTAAATCAAAGAAAAGCTGATACTGGGTTACTCTTTAGACGCTTTGATCAAGTCACATTCATCCGTTTTCAGTCTAAATAGATTTTTAATTTTTGTTACTTGAAGACAGGACTGAGAGGAAAGAAATTAGTTAAAATAATTGGTAAATCCAAAACAACAAACTGTCCCATTTTGTTTTTATACTTTTTGTAAGCCCTAAAGGAAGAGTAGAATGGCATGCATTTATTTAAGCCCAGGTGAATCAGGCAAAGGAAATTTAAGATGAAAAGATTAAAATGAAAATAAAATTATTTTCTTTTTAACCTTCTCCTAGAATAAATTCAAATGCTCATTAATTTACATCTGCTGGGGACAAACGGTTATTATTTGAGTTGAAGCAGATGAATATGAGAAATCTTCTCTTGCCACTTCCACCAAAAATCCAATGTAGCTAAGAGGCTCATTAAAACTCATAGTAGAGTTATGAATATTATGTTTTATTTAAGTATGAACATTCTAAAAACCATTCAAACATTAAGTGAATTTAATATTGAAATCTCCCCGCCCACATACACAGCAAAATATACTTAGACCATTTAGGTCCTCACTGGGTGCCACAATAATGTGATCTTGTACCAGACTAAAATTTTAACTAATTACTATATTTAGCTTTGAGTGGAGGTATTATTATTATACACTTTTCCATTCTGACTGTGACGAAAGACATGATTTACCTCAGAATTCAAAACTAGCAAATGTGTCTTGCCTGCAAAGTGATGACAATAAGAAGTATGGCCACTATTGAAGACGCAATTTATGCACACCTATCTCATCCAAACTGAGACGACATTTGCACACATGCAAATTTTGGCCATATTGGAATAGCATAAAAAGCGGGGTGCCAGCACGACAGAACCGGTCATTCGGTGGACAGCATGCAATGGAGCTGGACGTATGGATTGACAGACAGACAGACAAAGAGGAAGTCTAAGTATGCTCAGCTGACCTGGTGTCTGTCTCACAACTGCCCAGCCACACAATCCATTTCCTTGAGGTGACTGAAGAAGAAAAAATAGCTGGCCTGCCAGTAAGCACCGCACTGCACTTTTTGCACCCCCCCCATCACCATTTTTTCTCTACAGACTATTATCCTCATCTTGTTTGCTAGAGCTACTATAAACTGCTACAATTCAATCAGCTGAGTATGCAGACATTACACAGATTTTCTAAGAGGCATCTGGCTTTGTAGACTAAAGCATTGGTTAAAACATATCTGCTTTCTCAGATGTAAGTTCAATCAGGAAAGTTCTATAAAATAGAATAAAACAAGAAACACAAAGGAGGGGGGGAAATATTAACTAATCTACAATATCCCCTAAGAATAAAAAAACAGACTGAGATCAATCTATCCTCAATGAATTGAATAAAGGGTTTTGGTTCTAAATAATGAGAAAGTTACCACGTATAAGAATAGACACCAGAAATAATGCAAATGAAATGATGCAGATGAGTGAGGAAAAATGTATCGGCTCTTATTGCTGACAAATAGTTGTTGAAGAAGGTACACTATTGAAATTTGGTAAAATAATAAGAAAAAGTTTATTAGTACTAAATACATTTAGTATGAATAAGTAATAAATGTTCATAGTAGGATCACAAAGTATTTTCATATCAGCCACTGACTATTCTCAAGTAAATAAAACTACATGAGGGAAGCTGCACTCTGCTAAACAAACTTTGCATCAATGTGTATACTCTTTTCATAAGGTTAAAAAGAATCTAGCATCAGGAAAAAGCTGACTGGTTAGAAAACATAGTCAAAGAACTTTGATTAGCTAAAAGAACCAAAAATTATATAAATTTTATATCATTCTGATCCTTGGCTTTAGGAAATGTCTAATATTTTCTTTGTTAATGTTTATAGTAAACAAAGCCATATTTTTTTTTAAATTGTTGCATCCTTTTGCTTTTGAAACATGGTACAAGAATGCAGAAATTATTACCAATGAAGTCCTCAATTGTTTAAGAATCAATAATGAAGGAGGAATTGTTTCTTTGTGTTTTTCTTTGAGAGTTCTTTATTTCTATAGAAATATAAAATATAATTTTCTAAGAGATTTACTACTAACAATTATTTATAAATTTTAACAAAGTTATGTGACCCATGTAGATCTAAACAATAAGTTTTAATGATTCTTTCAAAATGTCAACTCTAGTTAATACCATTTTCTGGAATATTTCTTCAATTTAACTAAAGATTGTAGCAGGTCAGAGACAATAACAGAGGTCACTAAAATGACATTTGTTCATTTTTACAATACTACAAATTGGTGACACTCTAGATAAAGGAATTCACATGAGGTTTAAAAGCAAAAGACTATTTGCTATAAAAGAAAATTACTAAAAGTGTGAAATATAAGAAAAAAATGTAGCAAACAATAAAAGTAAATAAAGGCTTAGTTATTTCTCTTTAAATATATATAGACCCGTGTGCAAATTAATTATACAGGAAGATGTGGAGGGCCATGATCACTTACACCCTTGTGCAAATTAATTGAAACAAAACAAATAATTCTGTTATTATTTACTTTTATTTCGTATTTTTCCAATGAAACATGACCCAGTGCACATGTTAGTACTTCATATGTCCATTCCACAAAGTCGTTCCTTGCAGATTGACAACAGATTCTCAATTGGATTTAAATCAAGATAGTTTCTGGGCCAGTCTAGTACTTTGATTTGCTCACTGGTAAGGTTTTCCAGTGTGTTCGTGGAGAGTAACATCCACTACAGATAATGGCCATAGGACAACTAATTGACAGTCAAGTCAATAGTGTCTGGGCATGATAAAAATCTGATTCCAGTCATGGATGGCACAATATTTTTGAAGACCAGATTTCATCCTACAACCCAAAAATATATATATTCATATTACTGCAAATGACCTAATTTGAGGGAAAAAATAGAAATTGATTACACCCTGTCACTTCAGTGGACCTAAAACTCTTTTGTCAAAACAAAGAAATTTACCAGCAAATCATTAAAAGTAAATGTTTGGAAGAATATCATAGAAGACATTTTATAAAAGATGAGAAACAAAATATTTTTTAAGGTTAATTTATGATTACTTTGGTTTTTTTCTATATAAAATTTTCTTATAATCAGACTCCTCAGATGATTGTAGAAATGTCATCAAAGTTAATTTAGGGAGAGAACAAACAGCAGAGGTTGTTCATCTCAGCTATAGAAGTCATGTGTAAGACGTCATTCTTTGTTAAACAAAAACCAACAGAGCCATGAATTTCATTCATTACATTGGGTTAAAGCAACATTTGATGGCAACTGAAAAAAAAAAAACACATTTCTACTGAATCCACACAACTACAAGTTCACTTTTTAATGTTTCTTATTCATAACTGACCCCCAACCCTGTAATTCAAAACATCGGATTGTGATGAATGCAGAAAAGAACATGATAGCCAAACTTAACAGAGAAATAAATTATTTATAAAAAACTGGACAATATTGTCTGAATTTCTGAGAAGCCATCAGCATTATTCCATGTATTGAATCTAGACAAAGAGTTTCATTTATCTGGATGTTTTTTTTTCTTTTGCCCAACATTTTGGCTAATGCCATTTCAGGTGTAAGCAATGACTCCTTTACCTCAGATTTTCCAGTACAAATCCCTATTATTTGACTCTAAACATGACAAACTTCATGAGAGTTTACCACTGTTCTTCAAGTCTACACTTTAGGGTGAAATTGTTTATCCTTTTGAAATTGCAGCAATATTGGGATAAAATAAATTTGCAAAACTGGCCAGTGCAGAGTTCAATATAAGAAATGCTTGGTCAAGAAAAAATACATAGAAAACTTTGTAAATTTTAAAAAAATATTATACTAGCACAACACGGTAGATACCAAATAAATTTTAATGTACTGAACTTAAAATAAATCCAAAACCAAAAAATGCTTTACATTGGGGCAATGTTTTACAAGTTTTTCTTCACGATAATTATGTGTTTGATCCTTACTAGGTGGACTGCTTCTATACTTAAACCAGGTTAAATTACAAAGCCTTAATTTCAATATTTTTTATACATTTTGTTCAAACAAGCAATAAATACATCTTGAAGCGATTCTATTTTGTTATGTATAATACAGTTACATTTTTTACAGCAAACTCTGGGACAAAACTAGGGGGCAGGAGATTGCTTCCCACTGCAAGAATCTCTCTCATCCAGAATTATGAAACTGCCGTAATTATCTCCTCTGAAGAAGGTCAAAGAGTATATGAGGAATAATGAAGTGATAACATTTGTAAGGAAGAAGAGAAATCTTAATAACTTTTCAAATAAGGAGAACTTACCAAATTCGATGACTAAAACATTAAATAAATGATAAGCCTTGTTGAAGCTAAAATAGAGATAGAGATTTTTTTTAAGAAGGGGTAAGAGTGAATAAATGAAAATCAAATGGCAATTTAAATGATTATTCTACCCCCACTTCACATTTGGTTGAACAGGTTTTCAAGAATAAATGATTAATCAATGAAATATGTTAGGACAGAGAGAAGGGCCTCCTTTGTTTCCATATGCCATTCATTCACTTCTGCTTTTACTAATTGATGACTTACACAACTGGGTATTGGTTGGAAATGGCTGCCAAGTATTGATCCTTAACAACAAATATTGAACACCAACAAATATATTTTCTGTCTCGGAGCCAGCTTTTCTCGTCCACACCTCCACAGCCGACAACATTTTGTGCAACATGTATCATTTCTTTCATGAAGACAGAAATCATAAAAGATTTTGGGCACTTGTTATGCTTTTAAAATCTCTTACAGAAAGAACATTTGTTTTGGTCATTTTGAAATGTAAATAACTACATTGAAATATGATTACAGATGATTAAAACTAACATAAAAGATAAAATGCAGTATTTTAATGTTATATGCACGTCTGTAGATAGTGTGAACTAAAAGTTAACAACACAGAAAATTTTGGCTGAGAACGATCTGTGATTAATTCATAATAATCTAATTATTTTGTAAAATAGACAAACTGGATCATATAGTCTTGATTTGCAACAGACTTTGGAAAACAACTCTGAATTCAAAACTATATAGGAAGCAACAGGAAACCACTCTGCAGTCTCTCCCAAAAACTATTATAGCAATATACAGTTTACAGAGATTAATGGAAGCTGTGGAGAACCATGCTCTAGCCCAATTCCTGAAGAAATATAAAATTTGGAGATATCTGTGTCTTTTTAGAAGACTTACATAAAAACAATTTGTGACTGCTGTGGCAGCAGAATATCATTACTCGTGTCCTAAGTGCATCTACAAAGGGGTGAGGGTTAACAAGATTACAAGCCATTCTTTATAGGTTTACTTCTGTAGTTTTGAACCAGAGGAGATTAAAATTATTAAATTAAGTGACAATGAACAAAATATAATCTCGCAAACCTTGATTATTATGTTTTTCTCTTCAACTCACAGTAATAATTTTTATCTCCTGATTCAAAGCTATTTTTTTAATAATTTCTCGAATTACCATAACAATGGAATATCTCATTGCAAAACAGGGAGATACTATTATTACTGATAGTCACATATATATCTGTGACAAGCATAAGGCAAAATTAATAGTTTTCAATTGTTTCTATTAGAGGAATTGTTTTTAATTAGTCTCTCAAACCCTAAGGTTCCATGATCTCCTTGTGCACTAATACTCTGGCCTTGAGTGATACTAAGTAAAGTTTAATACCTACCTTATAAAAATTATGTACTACCTGACTTTTTACATTATTCAGACTATTGTCCTCATCTCTGTTGCCATGTTTATCACAATGTTTCAGCCATTGTACACTCCGGCCTTCTTAAGGTGGTTGGAATATCGAACTGAACCCTTTATTTCGCTCACTGGGGTAGACCGTTCTAGTGCCATGTGTAATAGATGTCAGTTATCTCCTGTTAATTCCCCTCTCCAAGTTTTCCACCACCTTAACCAGGTATTGAACTCGCACTCTTTGTGTCTTGTCACTGGATCTAACTAACACCTTTATCCACTGTGCCATGTGTCCTTGAAGAAGGTCGGAGCATACAACAGCCGAAACGTTGTAATAAACATGGCAACAAAGATAAGGACAATAGTCCGAATAATGTAAATAGTGTACATAATACCTCATCTCAGACATATAGACAGATACTAAATGACTTTTACTTCCAAAAGTTAGTCAATTACATTTGCTTTTCTACCAATCAAGTATGTGATGTGCAAGTTTCATAAAATCTTTTTCATCTTGCAATAAAAACAGTGGCTGTTTGTAAGTATTTCATTCATTCAACATCTGGGTCTCTCTTGTTATTGTGTATTCCAATTTGGTCACATTCTCCATGAGAGATAATCATGCTGGCATTTATCATACACTTGTCCAATCTGTTGTATTGAACATGAAAAGATCTGAATTTCTAATCCATGTCTAATCCATAAATCTAATCCATGTGTAAATGCATGAATGCCTCCTAAGCAATCACATGGGAAATTCCAGTTGCAAAAGCTGATATAAAATTGAAACAAATTAATATCTGTTTGAGAGTCGTTATTTCAAAAGAAATGTGAACAAGCGATTGGGTAAAGTGAATGGTGACTGGAATAAAAGTGTGTAATGTTCTCGCATCGAAATCATTTTACTTGATGTAACAGAGACTTCCACAAAAATGGAGAATGATATCAACAAAGGCAGCCAATATAAGTGTGCAAAGAAGATATATTAAGTTGATGTATTTCTTATGGTGTTCATCTACTTGTTGAGAGGTTGGAACAGCTATTATTTTTCCACAAAATCAATAAACATTCTTCTTAGATACGGAAAAACATAAGTTTGCCTGAATGTGAAAAACAAAAAATTGTTCAGTAGAATACAACAGAAAAGCAAGTAGTTGACAAAAATATGAAAGACAGTTTATGTTGTCCATATTTTTATGAAAATGATATGCTTATAATGTTATAAAAAAGAAATTTTTAGTTGAATAATTGGCTCCTGGGTTTTTCAGAAGTGTAAGCCACAAAAGTGTGCTGGAGATTATTAGTCCTTTGAAAAGTCATAGACAAGAAAATTTCTAGAACACATGGAAACTGGTTGTCAATGTGTCAAAGGAATTACATGGCTCATTAGAAAAAGGTTTGGTTTATTTTGTTTTACGGCATATCAACCTCAATGGGTTAATTTAATGCCGACAACATTTTTAGGATAGATTCGTATGAATAGAATATGTATTCTTTGGTTTAGATTGGTTTGGTTTATTTTGTTTAGCGGCATATCAACCTCAATGCATTATTTAATGCCGACAACATTTTTAGGATAGATTCGTATGAATAGAGTATGTATTCTTTGGTTTAGATTGGTTTGGTTTATTTCATTTTACTGCATATCAACCTCAATGGGTTAATTAATGCCAACAAAATTTTTTATTGCTGATAATATTTTGTTTTGTTAAAAATCTGTTTCTGGTAATATTTTTCCTTTAAAATTGTATTACTGATAATAATTTGTTTAAAAAAAGTATTGCTTGTAATAGTAACTAACAAGTGCTACCACCCCGGGTCAGGGTGGACCTGGGAACACCAGCAATTAAGAGGTGGTTCTATGCTCCTCAAAACTTCCTGATCAGAGGCCTTGCTGCTGGACGTAGTTTATCGTCATACCAAGGAAGACATTAGAGAAAGATTCAAAATAGAACAATATGTGACCAAAATATTCCCTAGTTGTTTTGTTTGGATTAATTTCCTTTTTAGCCAAACTAATATATATATATATATATATATATGTGTGTGTGTGTGTGTATCTATGCTGATGTTACAACTATTTACTCCTGTCTTAATAGCAAGTCTGATTGCTTTGAAAAGGGCAAATTGGCAGCTGATCTAAAAAAATGTCCTACAATCCATTGTTAAATAGGACAACGAGTGGCTTATTAATTTTAATGCCTCAAAAACGAAACTGTTCTTTTAATCATCTGAGAGAAAACTTTTCTCCTACCATCAACATGGCTCCAGGAGAGTGACTCATTGCATCTTCTCAGACTAACATTTTCTGCTGGTATGAAGTGGAAAGATTATATTGAATCAAGTGCTAGAAAGTTGGTTCACTATGGCATGCTAGACAATTTTTCTTCCCAGAATCTATCTTAAATCTTTGCTTTGAATATTCCTGCCACATATAGTCTGGGGTGCCTGCTATATATTTAGAGATTTTTGATAAGATTCAAAGAATTCAAAGTAATACAGCTTGCCTGTGCTTTTTCTATAAATATTTTTATGGTAATTGTTCTTTTCTCTGTAGTACCTAGACTTCATAGATTTAAACATAATACTAGATTGGTGGCAAAATCTCATCATTTTACAGCTGAAATGGTTAGATGTGTCCATAAGTTCTATGCTAACAGTTTCTTCTGTTGCATTTCTCACTTGTGGAACTCTCTTCCAGTTTCTTACTTTCCAGTTAACTTTGACATTGATCTTCAAAAATTTAAATGCAATCATTATCTTCTGTGTATGTAATTCTTATTCTTTTATTGTCCTCTCTCATTAATAGTATTTTTTCTTATGTTCTCTAACACTTGGTAATTCCTTGCATCCTTGTGACTTTATTGCCTTGCTTGGGGTGAAATGATATTAAAAAAAAAAATAAACCTTGATTGAATTTTTTTTTTTTTTTCTAAAAAAAAAAAAAAAAAAAAAAAAAGTCAAGCAATATTTCACAAAGATGGATCATCAAAATTCTACAAAACTGTAATGGTATTTTTTTGTGACGTACAGTGGCTGTTAATGATTAAGTATAACTCAAGACTTCAATGTTAAAATTAAACAGTATTTAATTACAACCACAAATAAATGATTAACAAGAACAAAAGTAAGTCAACTAAAGTTAATTAACCATTTCAGTGAATACCTTGTTAGTAGCTCGGCTCAGCTTAACATCCGGTAAGCCCAAAACCAAAACCAAAACATTGACGCACAATAATTCACACTAATTTGATTGAATAGTTCAACTCAACAGTCACTCAATAATCACTGCAGTCAGTAGCCTGACACTGCTATTTATACACCTGGCAGAAGTTTAGTATGTCATGCTTGAACTTTGGTGTCGGTAGTTACTCCTTTTCTTCCTATATGACACTCATAAAAAGAATCTAAAATGAGAAGGAAGAGATGAAATTCATTAGTAACCTATGGAAGGCTCAAGAAGAGAAATATATATTTTGCAAAGACAGTAAGAAAAATGAAAAAGAATTGAAAAAAAAAAGTAAGTAAAAATAATCATAAAACTCTTTAATTCTGTACCTGAGTAAATGTAACAGAACCTATTAGGTTGGTGCAAAAATAATGACGTAATAATGTCGTTTTTTGACGTATTTTTTAATGGCAAAAAATGACATTATTACGTCATTATTTTTGGACCAACCTAATATTAATACATTTGAACAAAATCAGCAGTTGTATTAAACAAGTACTTCAAACAGATTTACTCCAGGTAACGGATATATTGCCAAAAATATACTCTCATTTACACCCTGTATATCTAGACAGAAAAATCTGATGCATATTTGGTGTGAATATGATGAACAGATAATAAAGGACTCCCTCAATGCCATTGCTCAAGTATATGTTCCCATATATTTAGTAAGGTCTCCTCTGATTGGTTGCCATCAAAGTTGCACAGTTGGTTTATGAGTGATTCAAAATGGCTGAATATTTTCATGAGACCGAATATTTCTATTAAACAATTTTGAAAAAGTAGTAATTTGAAAAAATATTATTCTTCTACATTTTGCTTCATTTTTATTATCATTATTTTTTACATTTGTTGCTTCTTCCTGAGATTTCTAATGAGCATCAATCTTGGTCATCACATTCCAAAAATTTTGACAGAAAGAAACAATCAAATAATGTTCTACTAAAATTATTCAAACATTCTGTACATCTCAAAATATAAATAGGAAAAAATGATAAATTTCACATGCATTCTTTTCATTAGAGAAGACAAATTTCTTGCTTGGTGCATAATCCTAGTAAATTTGAAATACCACATAACAAATGAAAAATTATTTCTTTTTTTAATAAAAAGATTAATATTTTTTTTAATAAAATATTATTTTAGAAAAAAAAGTGGAATTGAATTTGTGATATTGATGTTGAGGGTATTGTGGTTACTAGAGGACAGACTTCTTTTAAGTGGGGTGATATGGCAGATTTTTTCTGGAATCAATCATTATTTGATTTGTTTTTAATAAAAGGGTCTAAGATGGAAAATAGTGAATTTGAAATCAATTATACTTTATAATGTTGATATTTACTGACTTTAAAATGGCACAGGAATTGAATGACATATATGAAAAATACTGATCTGTTTTTTGTTTTTTTTTAAATAGATTTAATTGAATTTTAAGGGCACCTACAACGAACTTCCAGAAATGCATTTACTATGATGCATGCTTTTAACAACCTGTCATTGCTCAACATGTTCATCGAGTAGTCATGAAAATTATGATGGAAAAAGGTAAAATCATTTGTTGACTTTACACACAGGCTTCTTTAGCTATGGCTGAAGAAAATGATAAAGAATAGATAATAATCAAACCTAAATAGTTACTAGGTAGTAACTTATATTGTTTTGTAGAAAGTTTAGGATAAAATTGTATAAACTGATCCAACCAGTTTTTATTATCAATTAAACATTTACTGAAAACTGCTTGATAAGCTGAGGAAAATAAGAAAACTCCCATAGAAAACGAACAATCTGGTAACCTTACAACCATTTGCTACACTATACAAATAAACTTTTGGCTTTATATCAGGAAATTAGTATGCATACCATACCCAACCTTAAAAAAATTTAATTGCACAGGCCTGGTTACCAGACCTTCTCCTGCAGCTGCCAGAAAATAGCTTCTGACTTGTAATAATCATGAAATTCTCTTCTGAAGTAAATTTCTTTTTTAAAATTATAGCTATTGAGAATAATACAAAGGAAGTTTGCCATTGCCTACTACCAAATAAATTCTTTAACACTGCTAAAAGGAACATATTTGTCAGCAACAAAATACAGGTGGAAATGTTTGAAAAGATCAAACAACTGTAATATTGTAATGTAAAAGAAGATTTTGCTTCTAATGGTGTTAACAACGGGGTCTTTACAAGCCTTAAAGTCCAGTTTATTTTAACCCTTCTAATGTTATATTGTCATGTGCCATCTTAGTCCAGTTGCTTCAACAAGTTTTTAGCTCAGCATAGATCCAGCAGTGAAGCTTGTGGATTGGCAGAAAGGAAGGTACAGAAAAGATGCAAGCAATTAGAAGTAAAGGAGGGGGGGCGGAGATGACGAAAGCTAAAATATACTCAAAGAAAAGCAATTGCTGACATTAAAGCCCCTCCCCGCACTCTCAGCAAAAGAAAAAAAATATTATGAAAGATAAGATATAAAATGGTTCCAGAGGCTCATTCTTTGATGTGAGGAAATTCAGGACTAGATCCAAAAGATGGTAAAGGAAAAGAAAATAATGATTGCATTTGAAAAGAACAAGCAGTGGTAGGTCAGATCTTCAGATAAAATATGTAATGACCAGGAATAAATGATAGCCTTGACAAAGAACAGACCTTCAAATACTGAGATAAGCTCTCTATCTACATATATATATATATATATGTGTGTGTGTGTTCATGTATATATAAAGGATCTACTGATATAAATACACAGACACAGACATCTAAATATATAAATATATACCCATCCATGCCAAAAGTGGCACAGATATAACATTATACACATGGGCTCACATATAGATACAAGAGAATTGGGTAAAAAAGAAAACTTTCCAAAAGAAATTCTGATTTTTCTTCAGATCATGGGATTTAGGACATGCTGAGAACATTTTAACACCATATATTTTTTTATATAAGATGAAAATATAAATGGACTCACAAAAAATTGAATATAACTAAAGATATATCTGTAAAAGAATAAATATAAAAACAAAAGTCAAACTTATCTTGGCCAAATTGCATTTCATCTTGTGATTGTTAAGGATTTTATTTTGCACAAAGTATTTATAAAGAAAAGTAAAAATGTTGTTAGTTGTTCAGAAGTTTTTAAATTAAGGAACACTCGTAAATAATATATCAGGCTAAATGAAAATCAATGTAAATTATGGCGAATACTAAGTGATGGAATTTAAAATCTAATAAATGAAAATGATTAAATAACGTTGAATTTTATTTTTATAATTTAATTATTATTTATATTATTTTCCTTTGAGATTATATATGTATAAATTTTGAATAACAGGTGCTAAATTTAACTTTTTTCTTTTAATTTTATAAAAAAAATTATCGTCATGTATATTGGCTTGGGAAAGAAATATTTCTTTCTTGAAAAGAAATATTTAAAAACATTGTCAGTGCAAATTTATATTTTGGTAAAATCTAATAGCAGCACTGTCAAGAATTTTCTAGATAGCTTCTCTTTTTAATAAGTCTGGCATTCTTTAGATTGAAGTTGTGGTCAAACTTATTTTGATGTATGACTAATTCATTTGATATGTTTTAACATTGTCTTTTATATTTGGTAAATCCAGTTTTGTGGTTTGCTGTATTTATAGGGTAAATGTGCTCAATATCTGGGATAGAGCACATGTGTAAATATAAGCAGGCTGTAGCTTGAAGATTGTGTTCAAGCATAAAACAGACTGTCACCATTTAGTGTTGATCTCTGTATCACACATTTTCATACTGTTAAAACAATATACGTGTATACATATATATATATATATATATATATATATATATATATCTGTAGATTAAAAATGAAGGGTTCAGTTCAAAATTCTCTGAACATTATCCGGCTTCTGAAGGCTGGAGAGCAGAATGACTGAATTGTTATGACAACAACAACAAAGATAAGGACAATACTCTGCATGTAAATTGTGTGTGTGTGTATTTTAAAATGGATTCGAAACATTATTTTAGGTCAGTCAGTTTCTCTCTTATGTATGTATGTATGTATGTATATATATATATATATATATATATATATATATATATATATATTCAGGTATGTCCAAAGGTGTAAAACCACTGGATATGCAAACATTCCTGCAACAATTTATTAAAAATCATATACACAAGGAACAAAGAAAGTGTCAAATTTTGAAAGGTATCGTTGGTCACTTTGGCATTTGCTCATTCTCCTTTCAAACAGAATTAAAATTGAGAATTTTAGTATAGGAAAAAATGCACCCCCCCACCTTTACACCGGGCCAGGTTGATCTGATCAATCAAAATGTCTTCATTTTGGTGAGACAAAAGAAACTAAAAAATTGTCATTTGAAAGTAGCAGATTGTGTCCAAATCAGTCTAATAAATGAAATAACCTTCATTAAAAGATGTTTTATGGCAAAGCTGACGAAAGAAAGCTTCTATTTAAACCAGAAAAACACTGAGAAATTGAAACAAGAAACTGACCCACTGAAATTTGATACACTATTACCCCCCCCCCCGCACACACACACACACACACAAAAATTAGGAATTATTTGCTCCATTTCAATACAGCAGATGAACATGGTTCTGGAAGCTATTGAAGAATTTTCTTTAAATCATGCAAATACATATTATTTTTTTTTTTTTTTTTTTTTTAAATATTTATATCAATACCTTTATTTATATATATATATATATATATATATAAAAGACAAAAGAAAAACTTATCTTACCTTTTGTCTTCTGGGAGGCTTTATGCCTAAATAAAGTCCCTCAGAGTATGAAATGTGTTGGCTATAAGTTTTTCTTTTGTCTTTATTCCTATTGTCCTTTTACAGATATACTCTATTTGAAATTTCCAAAACGTTAAATGCACTGAGAATTAGCTGCCCCAATGCATTTTCCATAATTTCACCCAAAATATGAAATCTACTTTGTCAATGGTTATTTTAAGACCGGCAAAAATCAGAAGTTCACTGGGAAACAAATCGAGGGTAAAGGCTGGCTGATCTGGGTAAGGCAATGTTTTGCCAAAGACCTGTACAAGAGATGAAGAATTCACATTTTAGATATTTTTATTCTCATACTGTCAATTGCCAATCTACTGTCAATGCAACTCACACACATTCAAATATACCTGTTGATGGTTTTCAAAATGTCGATCACATTCAACAGATTCTTTGATACCAATAATTCACCCACTGAATCATTCTCAAAGTTTTTTTTAATCTTTTGAATTAACCAAGACTTTTTACACATTTGTTGTGAAGCAGTTGGTGCTGAGTAAATCCATTGGAGGTTTTCTGTTCATACATGTGCATTGAGTTTCCTTGTGACTGTTCCAAAGTTGCATCAAGGTAATGCATTCATTTCCTAAGTTGTTCAATGGCTGAATATATTTAAAAAAAAAAAAAAAACTCATATATTTATAAAATTAGTTTATGTGGTGAACAATTGCGTAGAAGCGAGTCAGAGTGGATTGCTTCTGGTGTAAAGGAAAATAAGTTCCTTACCTCAACACATATCAATGACATTTTGTTCCTTAAAAATGGCATGAATCTCTCCTCCCCACTTTAGATTATTCCAGAAGTGTTTATTTTGTAATGGTGGCTTTTGTACAGCTTAGTGTGGTTCAACCAATAGCAATTTGTGTGCTGATTGGTTGGACTGGATGATGCCATTTGACTGGGTAACTGAGGACAAAAGCAAAGAATGCTAATTAGTCAATCAGCTGTGGTGTTGGTATGACAAAAGATGGCTGAAGTAGTGAGAAGCAGAGTGATTTTTACATTGGTGACGTGTGTGGAAAATCAAGAACAGCAGATTGAAAAAGAAGTAGTGTGGTACGAGCGACGTTAGATGAACACAAGCTTATACACAGTTTATAGATGTCAATATATCTCTAAGTCTTCATGTACAAAGAACCTATTTGCATGAATATCAATGATTATAAATAAACACAGATCTTTTTATATATATATATATATACACACACACACACACACACTTTATTCTGCTCCCATGCAAAACATTCACACAGAAACTACATGTAAATTCCAGTTATATGAAGAAAAAAAAATGATTACAATATGATTAGGGCTTCAAGGTTAAGCCAGTCTTGATACTAGATCTCTTTTTTTAGTACTACTTCTGGGTTGAAGTCAATCTTCTAAAAGAGGATAAGTATTTTGAATGAAAACAAGAACACAAGAAACAAATCTTTTACAATGCTTTAACTCTTTCAAGCTATATTAGGCAAAGATTTCCATAAATCACTTGAACGTTGTTTAATATTTTATCCCGCTGGTGGAGGTGGTAGTGGTATCAATCAATGTAACAATCAAACCAAATATTGAGAGACTTAAGAAGAAAAGATTTCAGATTATTTTTTATTAGGGTATTTCAAAAGTATTTTTGGTTTTCAATCAATAAAGAACCTCTGCAAATGTGCCATGATTTTTTTTTCCGCTTATCTAATGTTCCACATATGGCATCTTTCAATGATCCTCGATTTTCTGAAAATGAATGTTCATGGTTCAATCATCTAACTTGTATTTTGAAAGTATAATAATCAGCACTTCTAGACTTTATTTCAAGGGATATGTAATTGTAAATGAAATGTTTAAATCAGTTTTGGGAAGAGCACCGTTAGATACCATTTCATTTCCTCCCACTTCCCAAAATCTGCAAGCAACTAAACTGAGCTCAAACAATGCCAGAATCTCCTTACTTGTAGCCAACATTATAAGATCTCTCACAAAAGATATGCAGCTGAATAATAATATTGATAATTATGCAAAGTTGAATCTTAGATAGTTTTTAGACTTATGGCCATATCATTGGTTCTCATACAATCGCCAAAGTTAAGTAATATTGAGCCTGGTCGGTACCAAGGTGCTGTAAGCTTGGATGTGCAGGTGGTGTAATGGATAATGGCTAAGAATCGTGAATCGAAGAGCCGAGTTCCAATTACAGTCAGGTTCATTATATTCACTTGCATGCAAATGCCGTTGAGAAAGGTATGAATCCACCACCTCTTACCCCATCTATGTGTTAATTAGTAGGATTTTTATCTTTAAATCATAATCTTCAAAAATTCTAACAACTTAAAAATAATTTCTGACTTGAAATAACCTGCAAAAAGTTGATAAGCAGTAAAAAATAAAATCAATCAAAAGATAATCTTTAGATATGCACATGAAATAATCTTTTGGGTAAAGGTTTGTAAAAACTTTACTGTTGAGACACTTTTTAGATAACGGATTATTGTTAATATAGTGATTTACCAAGTGTAGCTTAGCTGTGATGTAAGGCCGCAAGTATGAAGCAGCCAGAGAGGATCAAATTCACTATTACTCACAAGTAATAAATCTAGTGAAACAAGTGTAATATCAAAGTACCCAAATTGTTATTATATGCTTGCTTATTTGGTCCAGTGAGTTCATTTTGGCTGTTGCACTAAACAATCAAGATGAAGATGCTTATCTGAACATTAGTAAGGCTTATGACTTTTGGTACACACCAATATTATCATGTAACAAGTAGATATAAGTATAAAACAATGAAAATCTACGATATACTGAAAAGGTAGCTTATTAAGTAAATAGAATACAACAATGAGTGTACAAGACGCCAAGGGAAGTAGTTTTGAAGGACACTACAGCAGCCTTGCTTTGTCTCATGAATAGTCAATGGTTGGATACTTTCTGGACATATCTCTATATGTATATTTTTCCTTACCTATTCAGGGATTCACGTCGATTTCTGCCTGTGCACTTTGCGTACTGATACAAACATTTTTAGTGACATCTTTTATACAGAGAAATAGGAAATAGAATTAGAGGCCCAAAATAGTCAAGTTCCCTTGGCACTTCCCCTTTGGAGAGACAGTTGCCTGGCCTTACCCTTGAGTGGGGATGGTCCCTTTGAACTGGATTTAATTTATGCCTTCAAGCTGAAAGGCCAGATTTCAGGAGATTTTGTGACAAACAATTTTTCCTTATCAACTAATCTAATAATGATTGAATGAAATGTTAGTTTCCATGGCAACAATAGAAATTAAGTTTCATTTTATTAATATCATTACAATTCTTCAAATGCTACTTTTTGTTCTGAGATAATTTGCTAATAGTTAAGTAAAATACTTGCTGTTTTAAATTTGTCTGAACTTTGATATATATATATATATATATATATATATATATATATAAGTTCACACAATAGGCAAAAAGTTTGGGACCACCCTGCATTTCTTAAAAATCTTGGGATTTTCTTTTTAAGTAATTGAGAGAATTTCATTAACCAAAGTGTTTTTGCTTTTATTTCAACAAATAAACACATAACTATAAAAAAAAATTATCATACACCAGCATATTTTTTTTGTCAATAAAACCACCATCTGCCTTAATTACTGATTTACAAATTCTTGGCATTCTTCCCAACAATTTTTGAAAAAAAATTAGATAGCAGGCCTTCCCTAGTATTCTTCATGCAGTGAAAAAGCTTACTCTCACTCTTAGGGTATCCTCTTCAAACTCTATCTAATTCATCCCATTCAAATTCAGTGGGCGAGAGATTTATGTGACTCCGTCATAATTTCCAAAATTTTGTTCCTTTTTTGAAATGAGGTAATTTTCAGTGTTTTGGATCGTTGTCTTGTTGAAATCAGATGGTATAGCATGTCTTTGCAAAATCAAATGATATTGTTTTTTCTTTCATGATTCCCTTATGAATCAAATCTCCAGCTCTCTCTCCCACAAATCACCGCACACCATGACAGACCCACCACCATACTCAGCTGTTGGAATCACACATCCATTGTCTTTTTCTTGGCTTTCTTCTCACATACTCTCCTCTTACTACCAAAAAGAGTTCAAATTTGGACTCATCTGTTCACAATACTTTTTGCTACTCTTTCAATGACTTGTTCTTATGCTTTTTTGCATGTAACAATTTTTTATGCTTATTCTTCTTCCATAACAAGGGTTTTTTGATGGCTATGCACCCTTGAGCCCCTGCAGATTTAAGTCAATTTTTCATAGTTGAAAGCAACACTGGTTTCTGTCAAGAGGAATTAAGTTCAGTGGAGCAGTTTTCCTCTTATTTCTTTTGCTCTCAATAATCAAATGTTTATCTTCAGTAGCAGATGGCTCCTTTTGGTATCCCATCTCTTTTTCTGTCAACATATGTGTCTGCTTCTAACTCCCTTTGTAACAAATGTAACACCACATGTCTAGAAATTTTCAACTTCTTGGCAATTTGTCTTTGAAAGTAGCCTTCTTTGAATAAAGTTTCAATTTGTGCCCTTCACCTCAATGCTAGATGCTTTGATTTTGCCATTTTACTCAAATTACTTCAAAATTAAAAAAAAAATAAAAGAATTAAAAAAAAATGTGAAAATACTGTTGTAATGACACAATACTTTTTTCTTCAGAGATAGCTACAATTATTTTGTTCATAACATTAGTCTGTGTTGAGTTAACATTTAGAACCTGTATCAACATTTAACTGAGTTGAAATTGTGTTAAAAAGTCTGAGGGGTTAATAGTGAAAACAAAATATGTTTCTCATAATAAATATTCATAATTTAGAAAAATATATTGTGGACAGACAAATCCAAATTGGAACTTTTTGGTCGTAAGAGGAGCTTAGAGAAAGAATGAACAAATTAAAGCAAATACACTGTAGTTACTGAAATTTTATCTTTTACTTAAAAAGAAATGCAAAAATATTTCATTTTAAGGCATTTTTTTTTAAATGCAAGGTGTGTGTGTGTATATATATATATATATATGTGTGTATGTGTGTATAAAACTATTAGGGTCACTTTGCCATGTTAAATAAATTAAATATTTCTAAAATGTTATACGTTTATACAACTGTAAGATTTTGTCAAAATAATAGCTGGAAACTCTAACATCAAACTAATACTAAATTATTGATATAAACAGTTTCAGAAAGACTTATTTATTTTTATATATATATATATATATATAATTTTGTACTAGATTCAGCACACATTTTTTTTTTATCCTGGTGGAACCTTCCTCATGTCTCAAGAAACCATTGCATAAGAAAAATGTACAATTCACAGCATGTGTACAGTTCCTAATTGATAAGCAATTTCTGTCTAAATTTTAGAGTCACTGTCTTCCAACCAGTTATATTTGGTAACATTCTTAGAATTTCAAGCTGAGCCTTTTATAGAGGTAGAGACTTGTTTTAATTCCATTGCCAATATTTAGACATATTTTATATTCATTAAAGTTAGTTTATATTTTGTCCTTTTCTTTTTATGCTTTTTATCCTTTTTATACCCATTTTAACAGATCTCTGATTGAACATACAACCACCAGATAAATTGATCTAGAAAACATTGACTAGAAACATTGCAATTCAGGTGGTGTCACTTTGCAGACTTAAAATTAAAACCTGTCCACATCTGAGGCAAACAACTGAGACTGGTAGGAAAAATGGATGCAACATCATGAGAATGAATTCACAAAAGGGATTTAATAATGAAAAATTCAACAATATGAGGATATTTGATTTCTATGAAATAAATAAAAGTTCAATGTTAGCAAATGTGACAAGTACCTGAGTAAAAGCAGAGGATACAGTGGCTGAAACCTTGTGTCTCTAACAGTCAAGATGGGAAAAGTACTTCATATGAATCAGCAATTGTTTTGTAATCTAGAAGTAACTGTCAGTTTTTTTCTGCAGCTATCTTCCTTTTGACAAACTCTTTCATCTGGCTTCTCTTCCAACTGAAGAAGATTAACATCTTTTTAAAAAAAAGTCTATTTCTTCAAAAGTAATGATCTTACTTTTTCTTTTTACTTTTCATAAATTCAAAGACAGACATAATTTTTTACTTTACTAGTTTAATCCAAAAGGACTTAATATTTTTTTAATGATAAACTCTGTTTTATGTAAGAAGAGAAAATTGATTTTATTTACATAATAAAAATTAAAAATGTTGAATAAATCTGAGTCAGATTTTAGATAAACACAGGAAATTTTATTGTTCAATGAAACAAAATCTGTTTTTACTCTCTTTCTGTGAATGAATTATAAAGCTAACAAAGTATTCATTGAGATGTCATACAAATGGAAGAACATATTCCAAGAATAGTAGAAACTTAAAATGTGCCCTAAGACAAACTAGTAAATTTTATTTTGGAAGATCTTACTACAGAGTCTTAATCACTGGCTGAGAAAAACATGAATGATTCTTCATCCAATAATGTGTTGAAAAGGAAAAATGCTGTTCAATTCACCCAGTAAAAACTTACTGATATCTTTCTTCAGTCTCACATTGCTGCAGAAGCAATGTTCAATTTCCTTTTCAATCCAAGAATATGAAGCCAAGATATTTTTATCAGAAAAATGAAAACCCTTGAACTAATGAATCTATGAAAAATTAGTTTGGTTAGCACAGTATTCAGCAAATTCAGATATAAGGGTTTCTTGAAATTATTCCTCCAATTAAACCTTGAGCCTGTAAGAAATTCTTCTTTGCCCAAACAAGAAGAAATCAATGTGCACCTTAACTAGCTCTACCCTTCTGTGCTGTTCTTTTGTTCCTCTTAACATTCATCATTTCTAGATTTGGTTCTTTTTGTTAATTCCTTATTCTATTGTCCACTGCTATATATTATTAGAAATTTAATATGCTTTTATATATATATATATATATATAATGCACTGGGTGTCCCATAAAGATAGTTTGCTGTAATAAAAATCTATGTATCTGTTTGTAATGAAGTGGGACCAAGGGACCAAAACTTACCCAATGCTAAGTGTTCACAATGTTTGATCTGTTTGGTTACAGTCGCCATTTGTAATTCCATCATGACGCATGCATGGGACAAAGACTTTTAATACTGCCAGAGATTTGCATGCACAAGCATGTAACTCATATAAACAAAGAGAATGGTTTTCAGGAGGCAGTTTGACATTAACAGTTTGGTTCGACGTGTTCTGGGATTTATAGATATTGGATGCATGATTCTTGATTGTGACATTCCTTCTGAACCCCACCACCTCACTCCTGATTTACAGTGTTTGGATTATCAAATATTTTGTCTTGCTTTGAACTTGAGATAACCAAGATTAGAAAACCTTTGCTAAGTCATTTTTTAAATCTAGATTCTATATAATCTTCATAAGTCAATCATTTAGAATTTATTATTTCTTCATATTAAAAAGCCAGTCACTGACACTTTCCAAAGTAAACTGCATTTTCTCTAAAACCAATTAAATTCTTTTCTCTGTTGATATTGTATTCAAAATGTTTTAAATAGGAGTCCTTTTGATACTGTTCACTGCAAAAATGGTTAGTCTAATTTGACAAAGAAAAAAATACAGTCTGAGTTTCTAGGATGAGAAGTTCTTGTATAAATTCAGATTAATGTCCTTATCTTTGTTGTTATTATCACACAATGTTTTGGCATCATGCTCTCTGACCTTCTTCAGATGTCTGTTGATATGTGTAACAGTAAGGGAATTTTGAAATGAATCTTTTTTTTAATCCATGGTGGGGTGAATTGTTCTTATCCCCTCACTAATGTTCTTGTTCTTATTTTAATACTCTCCTCAGCTTGTGTTGGTCCTGTTCCACTGAGTTTAAGTCCACACTGCCTGGCTCAGGGATTGAACTCACAATTACTTTGTCACTATATTCAACACTTTAATTCATTAGGATATTGTATGTATTTTGTTTTGCTATGTCAGTCTCATAAACTTGTTTTTTTTTTTCTGAAAAATAAAAAAAAACACACAGAACACAATATTAATTATTTTTACAGCTTATAAACCCTTCATGGGTTAAAGCCAAAACATATTTTGGATTGTAAGAATAATCCTTTATTTATTTGTGAATATTGTCTTAACAATTTGTTTGGAGCATAACAATGATATTTTTTTTTTTTTTTTGATAAAAGTCCTACTATTTAACCCATAGCTGGAGGAAGCATATCAATTACAAACAACACAAAACAGAGTTGAAGATGTAATAAATTAAAAATCTAAATGGTGTGTGAAGACATATTTGAAAAATGATTAAACTGGCATAGCACTGAAAAATTACATACATACATACACACACACATATATATATATATATGACTGGATAATTGCTTCCATGTATACTCATCTGCTTGGGGGCTAGCTAATTGCTGCTTTGTGTTTCTTCAACAACCACAGTGCACCAACTTGTAATTTATACTGCAACTATGGTGAGTAAGCATTTGTTAAAGAGAGAGAGAGAGAGCACATAATCTGGCATAATCAACAACTGAACAAAATCAGTTCACTGAAAACCTCAGTCACAATGACTTGTAACTTTATGCTTGCAGAACCATGGCTTCCAGAAAGTTTTGCCTACCCACTTTCAATCACCAGACTGTGCAATGGTTTTCAGGCAATTGCCAATGCTGAGATCATCTCTCTGGGCCAATATCAAGAAATCAACAATTATTAGATTCCAACCAAAGTTTAATGACCCAAATGCTAACAAGATAACCTTTTGGCTGTCTGCCCATATATTACAGATTAAAAGATGATATCCACTTCCTTAGCGCCATACCACAAAATGTTGATCCAGGAACACATATGGCAACATTTGATATTAGTAGCCTATATAGCAATATACCCCCATGAATTAGGTAATCTCATTCTGGATTGAAAAACACCCAGAAATACTACATTCCAGATTCACCAAGGAATTCATTATGCATAGTATAGACCTAATCCTGAAAGTCAACACTTTTGAATTTGATAACAAAAACTATATCTAAACCCTAGGCACAATGAAGGGAATCAAAATTGCACCAAAATATGCCACACTATCCAAATATATGGAAAAATATAAAAACCCACTTCACTAAATCTTGGAAGCAGTTCTTAGATGATTGCTTCATCTTCTGGAAAACCTCATGGGGTGATATTAACGAATTACACAATCTACTGCAAAACTTACACCCGAAGATCAAATTTACCCAAGAACAATTTTAATGAACTACCATTCATAGATATACTCATCACAAATAGAAATAACAACATTATCAGAGATATCTACCACAAACCTAAAGACACCCAACAATATTTTCATTTCAAGAGCCATCACCCAAAAAGCTGTCTGAAATCCATCCCCTATTCCCTAGCATGCAGGATTTGCACTATAGTGACTGACAAACACTTTCAAAAAACCCGCATAGAAGAATTACATAAAACTCTCAATAATGAGGTTACCCCACACCACTAATAAATAAAGGTTTTGAACTAGCAGAAAATACCTTCAAACCAACTACAAAACCCAAAGAAATAAAACAATGAACAAATTCTAGAATACACCTCAACATACAAGAACAATCAAGAATTATTTACAGAAATAACAAGAAATCTAGACCTACTTAACAAGAATGATAAAATAAAAGATATATTTAAAAACAAAAAATGAAAGATATACACAAAAACAATTGAAATAAGCCAATGAAAAAACTTAAAACACATTAACCTAATCCAAATTTAGTCAACACATGCTACAAAAGGTCACAAAATGCAACAAGATGTGTGGGTTTGTTATATTATTATAGAAAGAAATTCCTACACTTTTGAAAACCCCCACAACAACATTCACAGTAAAGAAAAATTTAAACTGCAACTCCAAAAATGTGATTTATGCACTCGAGTGCACAAAAATGCAACAAATCCTATATAGGTATAAACCAAACACTAAACAGAGATTCCCTTCAAAAAAGCAACATTAAATTACCAGACAATAGAAAAGTCTTTGTCACAACACATCCACAAATGCAATAAAGAAAAATTTAAAATTATGCCAATATATCAAATGGACAATTACTCTTACCTCCAAATACAAGATAAAAAAATTCCATAGACAAATCTAAACCAGCACTAAATAAATCATAACCCCCACACATAGTGACCAAATACACCATACAAAATACATTTAGTTACTGTATAGATTTCTTTATAATAATATAATATATAGTATATATGTATGGAGAATGAATTTAGACACATATTGGCACACACACACGCACAAACCCTATACATCATGCAAAGTGTGTGTGTGTGTATGTGTATATATATATATATATATATATATATATACACACACACACACACACACACAATTTTCTTGTTAAAAATAATATAAGTGACTGGAGAAGGAATATATAAACACATACTAGCAAAGTTTAAAATGACAGCTGATGTAAAAAAGAAATATGATCAAAGACCTCATTCCATCTCCTTTCTCTGGCCAATCCTAATTGTTTTATTATTCCTTAAGCAAAGGAAGATTTTACCATCAGTCGAAGAAGAATTTAGATTACTTCCATACACAAAAGACAGTGGCTAAAAATAAAACAAATTCATTCCTTTAAATATATGGAAATAACTATTCTTTGCCTGATGAAGGTCACAAGACTTGAAACATGTGCATTAAAAAATATGGCAAATAAAGTATAATATATATTAAAAAAAAAAAACCCATTATAA
>OZ010571.1:156690623-156818123 GCA_963932145.1 Acanthosepion lycidas
GAATTAACGAGTTAAAGTTAATTTCACAGAGAACTTGGATGTCCAGAGACTTTTTAAAAAAGAACGATTCCGCACTGCAGAAGTTGGTAAGAATACCCCAAATGTTAGAGAAAAAGGGTTTAAGGGATTTAGGTCGTTTAGGTTTATATCTTTGGTTCTTTATAGTCATGATGTGTTATATTGGTAAGAAAAAAGCGTAGGATAGCAGTCGTTCATCAAATGTAACATGCATGGGCAGAAGGAAACTGATGCAGACTATAACATAGCATGGCTTGGGGCTGCCCACCAGAGATGCTTGCAGGAAGACCTATCCATGCACAACATGGCACTACAAGAACTCCAATATTATGCAACTATTGATCAGAGCAGTCTCTCAAGATGATGCATGAGTTTGGGCTCCTAACTACCAGTTGGGAACAGCAACCAGAAAACTGCCAAACCAGTACCCTCAGAATGAAGAGATGTTGCCACCAACCACACACATCATAAGAGATTCTTGACAGCAACTCTATTAAGGCTAGAAAAAAGGAAAAGAACTGCGAATCCCTTCCTAAATAGGGAACAAGGGAAGAGGTTCTACCCTGTTCACGATAAGGGGCAGGCAATAGGAGAGCCCATCTACACTTATTGATTATGTCAATGACTTTATTTTTTTTATTTAAGCCAGTATGTTTCTATGTGCATACCTCAAAAAAATAGAACCCTACAATATATTCCATATATTTTGCACATTTGTCAAAAATGTTCAGTCAGCTATCTTTTTGTTTAATTCTTCCACTAGTTATTAATATATTATTGTAGAGTAGCTAGCATCCCTTCAAGATGGCCTCAGTCTACGATTAAGGACTTCAAAAGTTGATTAATAAGTTCATACTAAGCTGATTAATATTCAGACTGATCTTACTTTGTTTAGCTATACAGCATTTGACCTTCGTCTATTCCTTGTAAGTTGTCTTGTAACTTATTTTTCCATGTTTTTTAATGTATCTGTTAGCACTGGATACTGGTTCTGAATAAATATATTTAGCACTTGTTCGTCTCTGTGCATCATTCACCTTAATGATATAACAAAATATGATATATTGTTGTTTCTTTTTAAGCAAGTTTGCAATCATGTAAAATTTGTCTGCCTGTTTAATTATTCTGTCTTTTTTGAAATGCTTCATTAAAATTGCATTGGTTGAATTATAGTCAGTGACTCAATCTCTGCTCTTATTAATGATTTGTGTTTTTGAATAGTTTTTGTTTTCTTCTTAATAATAATAATGATATTAAAAAACAAGGGTAGAAAGAAGTTTTTATTCAAAGACTTTTAATGGTAACCCTTCATGTACACTGATGTGCCAAAAGCCATAGTAGCATTTAAAGGTAATGGTAGGTGGCACCATCATACCTTGACATCCTACAAATGCCCAGATGTATCAGTTGTATTCTGACATCTTGTAAGTCAATATGAACAATGTTTATTTAGTCCATGACAAAATGATGTTTGTTTGTTTGGGTTTTATGGCATATCAACCACTGTGGGTTATTTAATGCCAAATCCAGTTTATATGAATTTTAAATGCCTATTTTGTATAGAATAAAAAACGTATAGCTGGCAACATTATTGTTTCAAAAACTTAGAGCTGGCAACATTATTTTTCTGAAAACATTATCTGAGACCTTGCTGTTGGATGCAGTTTATCGCCATACCCAGGACGTTGATGTAATGGAATAACCCAGCACCCCCATGAATAATTACACTATAGGTAGTAAGTACCTATAAAGTCAACTGTCTACAAGAGACTAGAGATGAGGAGTAGAGAGTGAATAAGACACAAGCACATCCAACCTTCCAATTAGTAGCACTCACTATTAGATTGACCTGTAGTGTATATCTGTATTTCATATTGTACTTGTTGTGTACAATAAACCTTTCTTCTAGTATCCACCTGATGTTACTTATTTATTCCTTTAGCATGGAATAGGACAGTTCCGACGAGGATTGTCAGAACATAATACTCCAAAATGTTAGAACAATTTCACTATTCAAAAAAAATAAAAAAGGATCTATGGTTATTCAAATTCAGATGTGCTGTTGGGTTTGTAAAATTCATCTGCTCGTACATATAGAGATTGGTCACATGATGTTAGGTGGCCTCTCATTGGTTAATAAAATCATGTGGATTCAGAAAAAGCTGACCACCACAGAGAAGTGACCAGACCTGCTTTGAAGTAACACAGAAAAAATTCTCTCTGCTGCCAACGGTACCAGTTGCCAAGGGTTTTAAAAGTAGAAGCTCTTTAGCCCTATTTCACTGTACCAGATGGGCGAGTTCACCTGACATTATCTGTATATAGGAAATGATATTGTGTTTATGTTAACTGTTGTATTCATGTTTAGTTGCAAATAAATATCTTTATTACATGTTGATAAAATATTCTTCTTCATGTCAGTCCCAAAGTGGGACTAGCACAATAGTGTCATTCTGTTGCTAAAGTTGTTTTTTTATTTTTTTTCTCTCTAATTCCAGCTGGGTCAATTTCAAAGAAAGAACTCCAAAAAATAATTCCACTTGGGAAAGTTGGCACTCGATGTGACATTGCTAACATTGTTCTGTTTGTAGCCAGTGAA
This sequence comes from Acanthosepion lycidas, assembly GCA_963932145.1. Classification (NCBI taxonomy): domain Eukaryota; kingdom Metazoa; phylum Mollusca; class Cephalopoda; order Sepiida; family Sepiidae; genus Acanthosepion; species Acanthosepion lycidas. The sequence goes on from OZ010571.1 coordinate 156,693,241, forward strand.
GCTGCTCAGCTTTTAACAGGAAGCTGCATTATTGCTGATGGTGGATCATGGATGGGAACGACAGCTGCTTCTGTGCTTAACATGTCTCCATCTCCCAAACTATAAAGTGGCACACCCATTTATCAAGATTTCATTTTGTATCAAATTGCTTGTTTATAAGAGCGAGAGAGTTTGGTTGACAATCTGTTCATTGAATGGTCGTTTAGCACCACATATCAATTCGTATCGATTTTAATACTGAACTGTATGTATGAAAATTCAAACTATATAATTTAATCATGAAATGTCATTTACATGAATTACTTATAATTAATTGCATTTTTTTTTTTAAAACCAAATCTTACAAAATCAGATGTGAAGTGAAAACTTGCTTCTCCTTACAAGAAACGAGATGAATAGCAGCAAATTGTGAAAAGAAATAAAAAAAAATAAAAAAAAAATATCAAATGTATGTCTTCAGTTTTACTATCAAATGTGTTGCTTGTAACTTCTCTCTCATTACTAGTAAAACAGGAGTGTGGATGTTTGTTTGGGTTTTATGGCATATCAACCACTGTGGGTTATTTAATGCCAAATCCAGTTTATATGAATTTTAAATGCCTATTTTGTATGGAATAAAAAACGTATAGCTGGCAACATTATTCCTTTACAAAAAAGGCCTATAGCTGGCAACATTATTGTTTCAAAAACTTAGAGCTGGCAACATTATTTTTCTGAAAACATTATCTGAGACCTTGCTGTTGGATGCAGTTTATCGCCGTGCCCAGGACATGGATGTAGTTTATCATCATACCCAGGACGCGGATGTAGTTTATCATCATACCCAGGACGCGGATGTAGTTTATCATCATACCCAGGACGTACAAAATGATGTGTATTATTATATTTCAAACAACACATCATAGTCAGTTCCAGATGGATGGGACATTCCATTTGTGAAATTCTACAATGTTATGTATATGCCAGGAATATCAGATGAAAGACATTACCACCTCCATACTGGGGATAGTGCAACAGCTGACTATGGGCCCTTAATGAACGTAAGGAGAGGAGTCTAACTAGAAGTGTCTGTGGTAGCAGATAAGCAACATCCAGATTAAATAAAGATGATGTCAAATGAATATCAAGCAGATCAGTTCATCATTCTTTAGCTTCTATGCTAGGTTTTCCATTATTGCCACAACACTGGGCTTGTGACAATGCTAATAGAATGTTGAAGCTATTGAAAACATGTTCCATAAGTCATGGTGACAGTTGTTTCAAGCTGACTGTTGGGCTATGGGTGGGGAACAAACCCCAGTTGTAAATAAGCCATGGTGTAGATTTGTCATAGTTTCAGAATTGAGGTCGGGGTGTTCACATGGTATGAGTTGGATCTGCTAGGACACCTAAACATGTCACTGATTAGTGATTGCAATGTTACACCATTTTGTAAACCTTTGCAACAATTCATAGATTACTGAAATGCCCAAAATGAACAGTTATTCCAGCAGGATAATCTATCATATTATGGTGGCCCAGAATTGGTTTGGAGAGCATTCTGGAGACTTCTGACAAATAGTGTAGCGACCACATTTGCCCAACATGAGCCCAATTGAGGAGTTATGGGATATGGTGGAGAACTTTATTCATATGTGAAATTTTGCACCTAAAAATATCCAAGACAGTTATCAAGACAACATGAATCAAAATACCTGGAAAAGTGTTTCAAGCACTTATGAAACTGATGTCACATTGAGTTGCTGCAGTTTCCTGGGCTAGAATGGGGACCTACACAATACTAGGTAACCCTATGTCATGACCTTTGACACAGCAGACTATATGTCAGATAAAAATGAATTTCATTATGTTGATTTCAATCCATAATAGAAATGACTGCAAGACACTTGTCACTCCCCTTTTATAGGCAAAATCACCCAAATGGATGCTGGGATATTTTCTTCGCCAATAAAATAGGCACGCACACACACACACGCATGCGCATATATCCAACTCATAGTGTCACAACATGAGACAATTTTAAAATAAAAGCAAGGAATAAGAAAATAAAATTTGTAAATGTTTTATATACTCAAAAATATGAGCATTGTTAGTCTAATCATTTGGCTCAGTTTGGGGATGAATATCCTAAATACCCGCCACCCCTGAAAAATAAGAAAAATCAAGGATTAGCTTGATTTATAGATGATGATAATCTGTACTGATCAGTAAAAGAAAAATGTTAATATTGGAATGTTAAAGAATAATCCTTCATATTTACTAACCAAATAAACATTTACAAATTTTATTTTCTTATTCCTTGCTTTTATTTTAAAATTGTCTCATGTTGTGACACTATGAGTTGGATATATGCGCACGCGTGTGTGTGTGTGTGCCCGCACATCTGTGTGTGTGTGTGTGTGTATATATATACACCCACACATCTGTGTGTGGATGCGCGCACACACATATGTGCGAGAAGATTAGTTAGATTTGACCTGGGTATCAAACTTCAAGACCCAATGACTAGATTAGGAATCTAGATAAAAACATGTTTTAGACATATGGCCAAAAGGGTAGATAAGTGTTAAGTACTTGTCAAAATACGAAGATAGTTAAAAGACCGGCTCTGGCCAAAACTTAAAAGGGTCTGAATTTAATGTCCCTGAATCGGAGTCAGCTAGGCTAAGAAATATTTTTATGTCCACTTTCTTCAAAGGGAGAAATGGTCATGAAAAAGTTATGGGTTTATTCGTGGGTGTCCCTTTCCCGGAAATGATGAAAGAGGACTCTGCATATATACGGGAGCGCTTTGGGTTACAGAGTGAGACTTAGTTTAGGTTCGAGAAAGGTTGATTTAGGCCGGAGCAAGTAACAACGAAAAGCGACACATTAGCAGCCGGACATTGTTAGTTAAGATATATTTTTTTTTGACAGCCGAGAATCAGCCCAGAGTTAATCATCCACAAAAGGTCACACGCCCTCCCTCCTCTTTTCGTCCTACCCAAGTTGTAGTTGTGTTTTTCTTTTGCCTGTGAGCCTGCCTCTCGCTCGATCTGCCGCACAGAAATTCTACGACGTGGGGTCTATATCTTTGTGCAACGAGTTGCAGAGGTGGGTAGTCTCACATTGGTGCCTCGACCAGGATTGACCTTGGGTTGCATGTTAGTACGATAGACTTTGTGGAGGAAGGAGAAGGAAGGAAAGATCAAATCGTCCGATTAAACACTCAATATATATGCATAGGTGTATGTGTATATATGTGTAAATGAGTGAAGACTTTGATAATCCGATAGACACGTGTGTATTAAAAAAAAAAAAAAAAAACTAGGAAAAAAAAAACAAAAAAAAAACAACCAAAACAAAACAAAAACAGATGAACGACCAATCAAAGACAAATAAAAACAGAGGAAAAAGGAGGAAAGGGAACAGTTAAAAAGAAAGAGACACAGAGTGAGAGAGAGAAAGGAAGCAAGAAAGGAGGGACAGACAGATACACACTTCTTCCCCCCTTAGAGAACAGACACTTCAAGTACTGGAGATTTTTATTTTTTAAATTTTTACTTCAACTAGGAGGACGATGGCAATGAACAAGTAAATGAACACTTAAAAAAAAAAGGAAAGAAAGAAACAGAAAAAGGGAATCTATTCCGGTCCCTGCAAGGTTGGCTGAAAATTTGTTCTTTTGTTTTATTTCTTTTTTTTTTGGTCCTTGTTGTTTTATAACTAGTGTGTCTGGCTGGCATTTAATAGAAATATGGATAGGATGGATATAGATGTCCCATCGCACTCTATTTTTAAGGTAGCCGCAAGTGGGTCCAAGATCCCTATATTCACGGGGAAAGCCTGTGAGTTTCAGGCCTGGGTAGAAGCTCTGAAGAAAAAGGCTAGAATTTACCAACTTACACAGACAGAGTTGGTGAATCTGGCTTATGACTATTCGGACGGGGTGGTATCGGAGTACATAGGATTATATTTAGATGATAATCCTGAAAGTAACTGGGGGGACCTTTTAGAACAGCTGACGAACCAGTACAGTGATTATACTAGTGCGACTGATGCTGCTAGGGCCTTAATTAAGATTAAGCAAAGGGAAGGAGAAACTCTCTCGGAACTATCAAGTAGAGTTTTAGGATTAGCTAAGGTTGCATACAAAGATGCTGTTCAACGTGATGGGGAGGTGGTGCAGGCGCAGCTGGCTGAGTACTACACGGACGCTATAGAAAATACGTTCGTAAGAGAAGACACAGCAAGGGCGGCCCCAGCCTCACTTGCGGAGGCGTTTGCAACAGCAGGAAAGAGTCTTAGGCTCTATAATAGGCTCACAGCCTCCCAGGGGAGGGGAGAAGAAAAGGGATGGTCAAGAGAGACAAGAACGGGGTGGACAGAGACTCCTCCTGTTGCTTGGGATCAGGGGGAGCGTGGCCATTCGGGCTATCGTTGGAGAGACCACCCCCATGAAAGGGGCTGGAGAAGGCCACTCCCTGACCCAAGACAACCGGGGTGTTGGGAGTGCGGACAGCTGGGTCACATACGGAGGGAGTGCCCCAGAAAGGAGGGCACATCCGGAGGTAAGAGGTTTGGAAGGATCCAGGGAAACGTGGGTGGGGGCCACCCAAAGGGAAATAAGTGTGGCCCAAAGTTATGCATTAATTGGTCAGGGCACTGAGTTAACTTGTGAGGTAGAGATAGTAAACAAAAAGGTAAAAGCATTATTAGATACTGGAGCATTCACATCAATGATTAAGCAGAAGGATTTGTTAGAATTAGGGTTTATGAGCAAGGATTTAAAACCTGCAGACTTAAGGGTAGTACAGGCTGATGGTCGGGAAATAAAAATATCTGGTATGATATGTCTGCCAGTGATGGTAGAAGAGGTGGTAACTATGCAAACATTATATGTAGCAACCACTCTCTGTAGGTCGATGATCTTAGGTAGAGATTGGCTGGAAGGAAATGAGGCGCACATTAGCTTCAATCCGGTTAGGCTGAAATTAGGGGGAAAGGAGATACCACTTGAAAACTGCATGAGCAAGGAATCTATGGTGGTAACCACTGAGGACATTGTTATTCACCCTCGTACAACTGTTTCTTGTCAAGGCAGGCTGTCTCCCACAGAAGAACATCGTAGGGGTACTTTTCAAATAACCCCCATAGATGATCCCATTCGTGAAGAGGGGGAGGTTACGCTATGCGAATCAGTGGTGGAAGTCGGTAGGGAAGGCCAGATTCCAATTATGTTGGCTAACACTACTAACACCCCAATAAGAATACCTAGCGGCAAGGAAATAGGAAAGGCGGTATCTGCAAGCATAAGAGAGAATGTAATAGGTAAGGCAGATTATGGAGATGGACACACACACACACACAGCAGTTAATGTTGAAGAAATAGTGGTACCAACTGAACACAAGGATAAGATAAGCAGTGTTATACTTGAGAATAGGGACATAATAGCCAACTCGGATAAGGATTTAGGTCAAACACAGTCAGTGTCCCTTTCTCGGAAATGATGAAAGAGGACTCTGCATATATACGGGAGCGCTTTGGGTTATGGAGTGAGACTTAGTTTAGGTTCGAGAAAGGTTGATTTAGGCCGGAGCAAGTAACAACGAAGAGCGACACATTAGCAGCTGGACATTGTTAGTTAAGATATATTTTTTTTTGACAGCCGAGAATCAGCCCAGAGTTAATCATCCACAAAAGGTCATACGCCCTCCCTCCTCTTTTCGTCCTACCCAAGTTTGTAGTTGTGTTTTTCTTTTGCCTGTGAATCTGCCTCTCGCTCGATCCGCCGCACAGAAATTCTACGACGTGGGGTCTATATCTTTGTGCAACGAGTTGCAGAGGTGGGTAGTCTCACAATGTATAAAGTTACCATATTTGGTGCTATATAAAATCTTCACTAAAAAAAAATTTCTAATTCTAATATGCAATATTGAGGAATCAGACTGGCTAATGTTTACTTATATGATGTAAACTATGAGTAATAGTACCCAAGGTGAATTTGATAATACTGTAATATTAAATGTCAATTGACAAAAGATGTAGGTATATTTGTGTCATCAAATATTTTAGTTTGAAAAGAATTCCAAAAGAACACTGGCAAAAAGATTCTATCTGTTCATAAACATTGTAAAACATTTGAATATGTATAACAGATGAATGTCATGATATACATGCATACAGACATAGGTAAAAACAAGATTTTGTGCATATATAAGAGAAAATACAGATATATGCTACAAGTGTACATGCACTCATAGATACATGTCTGTCTATATATATATATTCACATACATTGTTTTTTAAAATGTTTTTAAGAAAATTCTTTTATTTACATTATTCAGACTCTGGTCCTCATCTTTGTTGCCATATTTATTACAACATTTCAGCTGTTGTATGCTCCTACCTTCTTCAGGTGGTTGGAATGTTGAATTGAACCCTTTATTTCACTCACTGGGGTAGACTCTTCTAGTTCCATGTGCCATGTCTAATGGATGTCAGTTATCAGTTATCTCCTGTTAATTCTCCTCTCCAAGTTCTCCACTGCTTTAACTGGGTATTGAACTCACACTCTTTTGGTCCTGTCACTGGATCTAACTAACACTTTTATCCACTGTGCCATGTGTCCTTGAGGACACACGATGGCACAGTGGAACTAGAACAGTCTACCCCAGTGAGCAAAATAAAGGGTTCAGGTCAACATTCCAACCACCTGAAGAAGGCCGAAGCATACAACGGCCAAAATATTGTAATAAGTATGGCGACGAAGATGAGGACAATAGTCTGAATAATGTAAATAATGTACATAATACCTCATCTCAGAAATATAGAGAGATACAAAATTCTTTTGTATCATATAAAGAAAATTTTATGCTGAATGAATTCTACAAGGAAATCATTAAATTAGATGATGAATAATTAACTTTATACTGACTTAGTTGGCAATTAGTCAAAGGATATCTAACAGGTAGTCTACAAAGTAAGGTACTCAAGATTATATATATATATATATATATATTGTGTGTATATAAGAACAAAGACATACAAGGAGGTGCTGAAAAGTACACATCCTGACCATCTTTAGCTTTATCTCATATCCAAGAATTTAATTTCTTCTTTGCTGATTGCGTTGATAACTAAATTCACTGCCAACATGCATGTACAGGACTAGAAGCTTCCAGTTTCACGAAAACTTGTTCTCATTATTCATTCCATATTGCTGTTTGGCTTTGAAAGCGTTGGTTGGAGGTGAGAGAAAATCACAGTAGAAGAAAGTGCTGATGGCATGATTTTGTTTATGGTGGACCTCAACTTGCCAGGAAATCACACACACACACACACACACACACACACACACACACACACACACACACACACACACACACACTTGATTTCAAGACCGTTTCTCAATATGTAACATATGGAATGAGACTTACAGAATCCAATTATGAAACTGATATTGCCAAAGATCAATTATAAGATTGAAATAAGATTTTCGTACTTAATAAAAAGCATTAAAAATCTTTTTAAAGAAGTTCACATTCCAAGTTGTTTTCTTGCACTTGATTACACCCCCCCACCCTTTAATTCATGATTTAAATATCATTTCATAAAAAGGACGTGTGATCATCTATAGAAAACAAGAGAGGAAGAGAGAGTAAGGGGTTAAGAAATTATTGAACATTTAAAATTTAAAAATAGTATTAGAAACCCTTTCACATTATATATATATATATATATATATAGTAGCGAGCATAAAGATCAGAACGATGTTAAGAAAAAGTCTAAATGTGAAACAACTTTTTATTTTAGAGCTTCAAAGAACATTTTAGCAAGGAAAAATAAGGATATAAAGGTAAATTATATAATTCCAAAATATAAAGCTCAATAAACTTATTTTGATAAAGTTATAAGAATAATTATATAACATTCAAAAAAACAAATAGATGAACTTGGAGTGGGATAGTCAGTTTAGTAGCCAATATTTCAACTGTGGAATACTTATCCAATATATATATATATATATATATATTTATTTAGTTGTATGGATATGAGTTTGTGACTCTGGGTTTCATGCTTTTCTGATCATCAGACAAACCCAGGGTCACAAACTGATACCCATACAACTGCACATGTTAGCTCTATCACTGACATTTAGCACTTTCCAATAAGTACTGCACACATAAAATTTTATATTGGTAGCACAAAAAACTCTTTTAAATTAAATTGGTACCAGCATATTTCTTCCTTTAACAACAATATGTACAATAACCAAACATCCCTATCTGAATATTTTTTGGTATTTAAAAGAAATCAATGAAACCCACACAGCAAAATGGAAAATATTGAAAAATTAAAAAACACGAGAATATGCAAGTCCTCAAATGACTCATGCCCCTCATGTCTACATGAAAAGCTGTACATTATTAAGTTTCTTAAAAATAATCATCATTAAATCAGAGAAATGAGCTTACAGTCATATGTAAACATTGTAAAATGTTTATCTTAAAATATAGTTAATGAATTTTCACAAAAGTCTGTATTGCAAATATATATATCCATTATTTATTATATATTATGGTATATGTAATATTAATTTAATTTCTTGATTTTTAATTTTAAATTGCTATGTATTAAGAAGACATAATGAATAAAAGATGAATTGTATTTGGGTTCAAAAATATATAAAAATGTTTTGATCATACCAGAGGTCGCTTTAAGATAGCTCAAAAATACGTTAAAATAATTAAAACAAAAAAAAATTAACCCATTGCCAGAGATATACAGATTTCTAAGAATATTTCTTTGTAACTTAAATGTATACTTTTTGCTGGAAGTAAGGTGCTGAGCCATTAATATGACAGTTCCCCAAGACATGTATGAATACCACACATCCACCAACATCTAGCCTATATTTTTAACTTTTCAAATTTAACATTCACCTTCCTTCTGATTAGTTAAAAGAAACACACCCATAAGATCTAAAATTCAGGATTCCCCCCATATTTAAGCAAACATATTGTTTTCAAATGTTTTGACCAAAGTTACTGAACATTGCCTGATGATGAGATAAAAATTTTAAGTCTCAAAACATAGAAATTTCAGTGTCGTAATGGAAAATATTTTTAATAAAAATTTCATTAAAAATATTAAACTCTACATTTGTATTGAGCACTTTTTAAAAAAAAAAGTAAATGCCAGAGAACTGAGGATTGTAAATCTGCTTGTTTTTTTTCTTGCGGGTGGGTTCCTCACACCTAAACAAGGATAAAATTATATTTAAATGTATAATCCAAAAACACTTTTGAGGGTGGGTTTCTGACACTAAAACAAGGTAAAATGTCCGGTCCTCAAGAATGCAGGTGACTGACCCCCCCCCCCCACAAACCCAGTAGACACCCATTAGTATCATCAGTAAGTTTTTGAGGCCTTAATCAAGGTCATCGAGCACCTGGGTAGGAACAACATCTTGTGCTACAAGCAGTATGGGTTTTAATAAGTCCAATCTACTGCTGATGTCCTAATTACCATTACACACAACTAGTGAGGCCCTTGATGACACACAAGAACTATAGCATTATATATCTCAAAGGCCTTCAAAAAGGTGTGGCACAAAGGTTTGCTACACAACTTCTCCAGCTATGGAATCACTGGAAAGGGTTTTTTTTTTATTGTAAAATCTCTCCTAACAGATCCCGGAAGGTAGTTATTAACTCCAGTCTGCTAAGTCCCTGGCAGTCAATGCAGGCATCTTCCAAGGGTCACTTCTCAGATCAACTATCTTTCTGATATACATAAATGATCTATCTAAGAATATACTCCAATCATTTGTAAACATCTATGCCAATGATACAACAATATATGGCCACACCTCTAAAAGTCTTAATGATCAGAGATTGACAGTTGAACTCTCTCCCAATTTAATTTCTCAGTGGAGAAAAAACTGGCTGGTTATATCCAATCCCTTTAAAAAACTGGCTGCTTATATCCAATCCCTTTAAAACCAAACAGGTTACATTCCATCACCATCAATCAAAACCTGAACTACCGCCATTCACAATGAACAGATGTTCTCTTGAGGAGGCCCCATGTCTTGAGAGGATATTGGGCCTCAAATTCACATACAACTTCTATCACTAAAGATGCAGGCAAAATGATTATCTCCCTGTAGCAATCTAGTAAGTACCTGACTCCTCATGCTATTCTTTATTTTTATAAGAGCCAGATTAAGCCAAAAATGGAGTACTGTTGCCATATTTGGGCAGGAGTTTCCCAGATCTGAGAGTCCTTGTTGGAGAATTATTTTCAACACTCCAGCTTCTCTCTCACAGGCAGGATGTGCCCATGGAAAGTGCTAGGTAGAACTGCATCTCCTAATTCCACTAGATCTGACCTTCATGGCTAGGATCCATAATGCCACTTACATAGTAGCAAACCAACCAGATTTCCTCCGTATCCTATCAGTGAGAAGTAATTTACACTCAACCAGCTTCTTCCTGTGAACCACTGCCCTATAGAACTGACTCCCAAGACGATGTTCCTCCAATCCCTACAATCTTAACCTGTTCAAGTCTAAAATCAACCATTATCTTCCCCACCTAAAATAAACTATCCCCTTAATATAAGCCTCTATCTCAAGTAGCTCCCACCACCCAGTACTTGTACAGGGTGAAACTTACTGTAAAAAATAAATGTAAGACTGAAGAGACAATGGTTTGTGTAATAAACCATCATCAACATTCTTGCACATGTTGGCAATTATACGGATCCTGGACTTGCTCTTGAAGTACCCTTCATGCTGTACTATAAAATGTAAGATATACATTTTTATGTGTGCTGATACCAGGATCATCTCTGACAGCCTGTAAAATGTTCAGGAAGTTTGTGGTGTCATAGATCCTGTCTCAGCAATGCAATGATAAACAGCAGCAAAACTTGGAAGATTTGGCTACTGTTGATCTGGAAATACAATCTGATATAGTCATACAACATTATGTACATTCCCATTTGTGCAGTTATATGTAAAAATCCTATCAACTTGTTCACAATATGAATATCCTGCCATCATTAAGTGAAATACTTTTAAGTTTACACTCTACTATGCACAATAAACATTGTAGACAGACTAGCCACAAATGACAAATGTAACCTAGTCTACATGGCTACCATAAACTTACTTTAAACTTAATAACTCAAAAATGAAGGATTTCGAGAATTGAGTTTATATGGATTTTTGTTCTTGTTTTGGTGTGAGGAACCCACCCCCAAATTTTGTAAAAGTATTTTTGATACATCCTATATATATATATATATATATATATATATATATATATTCATACACGTTTCATTAAATAATATAGACAAGTGTTGTCTATTTATTTTATGTAAATTTTTTTTCATAACTTCTGATAAGTTTAATAACATTATCGTTGAAAGAAGAAAGAAATTCACAGTAGTGATCCATATTGACATCTTTGATAATGGCTTAAGTAAGCCGAAAGCTTAGATTGTATTAAAAAAATATGGATCACTATTGTGAATTTCTTTCTTCTTTCAACGATAATGTTATTAAACTTATCAGAAGTTACAAAAAAAATTTACATAAAATAAATAGACAACACTTGTCTATATTATTTAATGAAACATGTATGAATGAAAAGATGCTGCCTAAATACACACAATATATATATATATATATATATCATCAACGTTTGTGTAGGCACAAAGTCACAAGTCATCGCGACCAAGGGTTTGAGCATATTGGATTGTTGATCTTGACAGGTAATGCGCTCTCCTCCAGAAACTGTAACTGCTCAGTATAGTTGCAGTATAAACCACAGATGGGCTCTGTGAGTGTTAGACAAATACATACATGGATATGAGCAACCAGCTATTATTTATTATATATATATATATATATATATATATATATATATATATATATATATATATACACACACACACACACACCAAACTCCAAGTGTTCAGTTGTATGTCCACTTGTCTGCTACAAAAATAAGTTGAAACGTCTCAACTTTAATCCAAAAACCTGGTAAGCCCAAGCATCAAACCAAAAGGAGTGGTATAAGACATGTTTCATTATGTTAAAGGGTTTGGAGGCAGTAGACTGAAGCACCATGATCAGCTTTGCCAAGCTCTGAAGCAGAGACACAATCAAAATCCTGCTTTAACAAATTTCATCTGTGTGGCTTTGTCACCTGCAGCAAGACTGGGCTAGTATTGCACTTAAGAAAACACAAATGAAATATCTTTCGCTTACCTGATTTTCTTCACAATAGGCTCTGCTAGCATGCATAATTGTAAAACAAAAGGCACCATCCACTGCTGACCCTCACTTATCATTCACAATAAGAGAGTCCCCCATATATATATATATATATATATATATATACACGCACAGCCACATAGATAAATTTGGTGGTGTGCTTTGAAATTAGTAATCTCAAATCAAAATGTTACCACATTTTTCTGCTATGGGAATTTCTTGTGTTCCTGTCATAGATGAAAAATGATTGTGTAACACGTAAGGACTATTAATTCAGATATAGACTTTAATTACAAAAACCAAAAAACTCATATATGAAAAGGTTGTAGATACTCGTCCAAATGATTTGCGTAATATTTGTCATTTTAAAATAAGAGAAATGTTGCTTCAAAATGAGAGATGCTTCTTTTCCAACTGCAAACTAGATCCCTACAAGGTATGAAATCTAGACAGTTATCCCTGTAATTGTTCCAATGAAATCTGCTCCTCAACTGGCTCTTTAACAAATCATGTAATGAAGGATGTGTTGAATAGTCATGCTTTTAGATCCTTTCAATTTAATTTAGGGGCCGACCAGAGTTCTATCCTTGGACCTAGGTTGTTTCTTATCTTCATCAATGACCCTCCTCGCCATTTTGTCATCAGTTCCCTGTTTACTCCTGTCTGAATAGTAAAATCTGACAGGGATGACAAAGTAGAACTGGCAATTAGTCGCAAAAATGACCTCCAATCAATTGTTAACTGGGAAATGAAATGTCTTGTAAATTTTAATGCCTTCAAAATTAAATTTTTCAAAATTTTAATAATCATAGAGAACCATTTTTGTCTTCCATCAGCATGGCAGATGCTAACCTCCAAGAGAGCAAATCATTGTCCCTTCTTCATCTTCAGTTTTCCACTGACATCATGTGAAGTGATTATATTGAACCATATGGCTACGTTTGCTACTAGAAAAGTTGGTTCACCATGTTTAGAATCCATCTTAGACATTTATAAATCTACCAATGAATATGGCTGCTATGTTTGGTCTGGAGCTTCTGTAATATATCATGAGATTCTTGACAAAATTCAAAGAAGGGTCTGTAATATTTTAGGCTTTCTTGCCATCAACAGTCTTCAAAATTTTAAATGCAACATTAGTCGCCATCTTGTATTCCTGAATCTTGTTTTTTTTTATTGCTCTTTCTTTTCAATAAAGTCTTCTCATTCTCTTTCACTCCCAACAACCTTTTGCATCTTAGTGGCATTATCACCTTGCATGGGGCAAAATGATTAGAAATGAAAAATTATCTGTCTTTCTTTTTCAAGCAAAGTGCACTTGTTCATTTCTTTGTATGATGCAACACTGATCACTGTAATGTGCAAAATTTACATAAGACTTGAGTGTCTGCTATAGAATTAGCAGAAGGCAGAAGAAAAAGACTGAGTTACAGAAATCATGACAGAATAGAAAGTAAGCTGCAGCTAAGTGCTCTGGCCCCAAGGAAGGTGACACAATCATCAAAGCTTTTACAAGTAGATTGCCTAAAAAATATTTCTTATCAATGTAAAAAATGTTTGTATATTACATAAGAGTCAAAGAATCAGATTTATACAAGTTTTTTATTTCTTTCCAGCTAAACATTTTCTAGAAGCACCAGTAAATATTTTTCTTTTTTCTTTCAGGATTGTATGCAAATGTTTAAAGATCGAGTGATGGCAAAGAAAAGAGACATGGTGAAAAAAATATATCTCATTTATCTGCAAAGTATCAATCCATTTTGAATATCTTAAGACTTGCTGTTGCAACTTTGATGTAACTTGGTGATCAGGTAGTGGGAAATATAAATGCACATAAATGAACAGACACTCTCTCATAGGGTTGCTCAGTTGGCAACAGGATCCCATCGACTGTGTCCATGTATTGTATGACTGCCATATTCAGAGCAAATATACTTCAAGTTTTGTTTCATTCAAATAATTAAGAAAATTGGAAGTGATTCTGAGTGAGTGATACTGAGATAAAACCATAATGGTGATGATTAAAATTTGATCTGGAATCTGTTGAAAGTAATTCTGGACCAAAGATATTGAAAATGGATTGATACTTACCAGTAATGAATATCCTTCTTCAGATATGAATGTTTTTGTTTTCATATGAAGAACTAGAAAAGCCACATTTATTTTCTTTCTTTCATCTGTCAATTTCCACTTAACAGCATTTAGGAGTAAGTCACTTTTCTACTTTGTCGCATCTGTTCTCAATACAAGCCGGAATCATACTTACGTATTTCATCCATATTTCCTCTTTGTCAATTTCACTTCCTCTTAACTAAATCATATATTCTTTAAATTCTGACAATGACTTCATCAACTGACAATGTCCAACCTGGAGTGGACAAAATATACTTTTGCTAAAACTGACAGCCTTCCCTAATCATGTGAGATTTCCACTTCAGTGTACATTTTTTTCTCTTTTTGTCACATGTAAGTTCTTAGTTTCACTAACACATTTTGATTTTTTTCCAGACGAGTCATTTTTATCATCAACAGGAATGGTGAACTCACCACACAAACATATGTAAAGAGCAAAACATCAAAAGTTAAATGCAAATATAATCAAAAGGTACAACAGGGTTAGAGCCTGTCTATTGAATGGATAAAAGAATTCATTGCTGCATAAAACTCTCACTTTATTCAAGCTCTATTGAATGGCAATAGAAAAAGAAGTTAAAAAGAGATGAAGTTTCTTGTTTCAAAATGTTTCTCTCAAGCACATCGTCTGACCACTATTAACAATGTGAAATATAGTTCCCACCCTTACCTAAAGCACTAGGTGATCAAAAGAAAAAGAATAAATGCTTCTTCTGCCTCCTTTCCTTGAAGTTACTTGCTTATCATTTTATATATATATATATATATATATATATATATGCCCCATGGTCAAAGCAACATCAGTATATGGTACGTACTTATTTGGTCACGTGATTCATTGACTTTTAATGAAGTCATATTAATATGCTCAATCTATCCTTATATATATATATATATATAAATATATGATAAAAATATATTTTTAAGGTATGTTATACTTATGAGTTAAAGTGCTCAATATCAGGGATAGATTGTTGCCGCTGGGTGTTTACGTCAACTTGAATTTTATATTTTAGCTGATAATTTTCACCATTAAAAAGACACAATTAAAATATTTTCATATCAATATATTCAATATCAATGCTATTGTCTTGGGAAATAATGTAACATTACTCAGTAATTGTGGTTTTGAAAACAACAAATAAATTTACTTTTGAAAAAAATCTTTAGAAAAATTAAACAAAATAAAAAACTACACAAAAAAAATAATACTAGCGACTCATAAAAATTTAAATTGATGTAATTTTTCAGGAAGTTTTTCATTTTATTGTCATAGAAACAGTTAATTTACATATGAATACCTCCCCTCCTATCAATGGGAAATCAATTTGTTTTTAACATATTTGCAATTTGATGATACATTTTGTTTTACTAACTGCATTATCTTATGCACTCTTTGCTGACATCCATAATGAACATACAAAAAAGACATTTCTTGGCAGACTTTTGAAGTTGTTGAAATATAAGCAAACAAGTTGGGTAGAGAAAAAGAAGGAAATCAGTTGGGGAAGAGCAGAAGAAAAGATCATCGGAACAGAGTAGAGAAAAAGAAGGAAATCAGTTGGGGAAGAGCAGAAGGAAAGATCATCGGAACAGGGTAGAGAAAAAGAAGGAAATCAGTTGGGGAAGAGCAGAAGAAAAGATCATCGGAACAGGGTAGAGAAAAAGAAGGAAATCAGTTGGGGAAGAGCAGAAGAAAAGATCATCGGAACAGGGTAGAGAAAAAGAAGGAAATCAGTTGGGGAAGAGCAGAAGAAAAGATCATCGGAACAGGGTAGAGAAAAAGAAGGAAATCAGTTGGGGAAGAGCAGAAGAAAAGATCATCGGAACAGGGTAGAGAAAAAGAAGGAAATCAGTTGGGGAAGAGCAGAAGAAAAGATCATCGGAACAGGGTAGAGAAAAAGAAGGAAATCAGTTGGGGAAGTGCAGAAGAAAAGATCATCGGAACAGGGTAGAGAAAAAGAAGGAAATCAGTTGGGGAAGAGCAGAAGAAAACATCATCGGAACAGGGTAGAGAAAAAGAAGGAAATCAGTTGGGGAAGAGCAGAAGAAAACATCATCGGAACAGGGTAGAGAAAAAGAAGGAAATCAGTTGGGGAAGAGCAGAAGAAAACATCATCGGAACAGGGTAGAGAAAAAGAAGGAAATCAGTTGGGGAAGAGCAGAAGAAAAGATCATCGGAACAGGGTAGAGAAAAAGAAGGAAATCAGTTGGGGAAGAGCAGAAGAAAACATCATCGGAACAGGGTAGAGAAAAAGAAGGAAATCAGTTGGGGAAGAGCAGAAGGAAAGATCATCGGAACAGTGTAGAGAAAAAGAAGGAAATCAGTTGGGGAAGAGCAGAAGAAAAGATCATCGGAACAGGGTAGAGAAAAAGAAGGAAATCAGTTGGGGAAGAGCAGAAGAAAAGATCATCGGAACAGGGTAGAGAAAAAGAAGGAAATCAGTTGGGGAAGAGCAGAAGAAAAGATCATCGGAACAGGGTAGAGAAAAAGAAGGAAATCAGTTGGGGAAGTGCAGAAGAAAAGATCATCGGAACAGGGTAGAGAAAAAGAAGGAAATCAGTTGGGGAAGAGCAGAAGAAAAGATCATCGGAACAGGGTAGAGAAAAAGAAGGAAATCAGTTGGGGAAGAGCAGAAGAAAACACCATCCGAACAGATTGGCTTTTACTATTCTTCTGTTTTATTTCAATTTTTTAACTTTATGCATTTCATGTGAAAATACATTTATTTTCACAAGATTTCTTTGGGGCTTTCATATAATTTAAAAATTTCAGGATATTACATCTTAGTTGACTTGTTTGTTTCATATTAAATTGAATTAATATTCTGCAATTTATTTTTGTATTTTGAAAAATAGTTCAATATTTTAATAAGAACATTGTTTTTACCAATCTGTTTCTAAATGCATCACTTAATAATTTATCTTCTAAAATGTTTTATACACCTGCAATTCTGTGTCCTGACTAACAGCAAATATTAATGTAAGAGAAATACAAATTTATATTATTAAAGTATAGAAGCAGTTATATTTACAATCATTTCATAACAAAAAAAAAAAACAATTTATAACAATTAAAAGCTAAACTGGTTTATCAGTCTTCTTTCATCAGAGCAAAAATTGAAGACAGAAAATGCACAGCAACTAAAAGTTATAAAAATTTCCAGAGAAATGTTATATGCAAAAAAAAAAAAAAACCAAAAAGCCTATTACCTTTAAGCCCACCAACCACTCCTTCTGTTTACAGAAAGATGGCTGGTAGGACTTAATATAAACTTTTTCCAAAACTTTCAAGAGATAATTGGTATTAGTCAGACTCAGCAATGAGAACTTTTCCAAGCTATAAGACTAGGCATACTGCTGTTTTGTAATCAAATATTCCGCTATTGCTAAACCTGAGACATTAATGTACCAAGTTAAATTGTCTACTTTTCCCTTGCAAATATTGGCTGGTATGTGTTGGTTGCACCATACTTCCAAACTTTGACCCACTCTGCCTACATAGTCAGCATCACACTGACATCCAAATTTATATATTAAGAATTAATATATTGAGTAGGCAAAACATCCTTTCCAATCAGTCTCAACATAGGTTGAGTACCAAAACAATACATGTATTGGTAGAAAAGTAACAGTACACCAACTGAACAGTGGGGGAGGGGGAGGAGAGTTCAGTGACTAAAGTCTAAAACACATCTCAGTGTGAGCATATAAACTTATCCTCAATGCATGGATTAATATATTATTTATATTACAATAATATGTATGCATTTATATATATATATATATATATATATTATTTTTTTAAAAATACGATTCCTTCACTATATTAGATGGAGACAACGCAAAAGCTCCTTCAATAATATTAGAAATAGAAATCAGACATCTCTCTCCAAATATTTTTGGCATTTAAAAGAAATGAATAAAACTCCAAAAGTAAAATGGAAAATAAAAAATGAAACAAGAACTTGTAAAACCTGGGATGACCCATGCCCTTTATGCCTACATGAAAAACTACACATTATTAAGTTTCTAAATAATGAAAAATTATTAAAAACATAGCAATGAGTTAACGGTTTTCTATCGACATCAACAAATTTTCACATTAAATAATTAGTATAAAAAAAAAAGATTAAATTTCATAAAAAGTTACAAAGCTTAACCCAATCACAAGGAGAAAAAAACCCTTTATGAAGTCATCAAAAAAACAAACTGTAGTTCAGTGCGACGCTTTTAAGTATGAAACAGCCCTTTAGGGGGGAAAAAAAAAAAAGGATAAATAAATAAAATGAAACAAAATTCTCTTAACGACATATTATGGTGCCAAAAGTAATCTTTCGCTGTGACTGACCAAACGATGTATGCACATGAATGCCATCATTTGCTTTGAAATGGATACCTCCACCCTATCTCAGCTTGACCTCTTTCCGAAGGTGACTGATATGTGGATAAAAATTATCTCTTAGACCCCTTACCAAATGGTCACCCCAGCCGTTTCCATAGTAATTAATTTTGTGAATGAACATGCTTATAAAGATGCGTAAATTTCAAGATTGGTTATTTCTAAATTTTCCTTTTGAAGATGAAACAGAGGTTGATACTTTAACTCAATTTAATTTTAATAATTATATTGAGGTTTTTGGCTCTCGTTTTTGAAACATGAGAATTCTTATGTAGCAAAGGAATCGTATTTTTTTAAAAATAATTATAATTTAAGCTCTACTGCTGTATGGAGCACTGTTTTTTAAAAATAAAAACAAAAATACTAAAGAACTCCGGATTATTTACCTAATGTTTTCTTTCCTATTTTTCTACATACCTGCACAAACATATATATATATATATGTATATATATAGATATAAAAGAAAGAGGTTGTAGTGGTTCCAATGAGAGAAAAGTATGTATATTAAAAAGAAGAGAAGAGAGGTGCTGCAAATGTTTTTGGTTGTAATGTGGATTTATTTAGAAAAAAATATTATGTTTTATTTTACATAATGTTACACTACACGTGTTTCTGGTCTCGTGACCGTTGTCAGGTAAAAGCAGAGATTTCCACATATTATTAAAAATAATTAATTTTTTCCTTATGTTTTTCAATGTTAAATATTCTCGATATGAGACATTCTCTGTTTTTGTGTTAGTAATCCGAATGTCTTTCTTGAATTGGCAGTGAAGAGTTCTGCGCGAAGGGTCATAAAATAATTAAGGTTGCTCCAAGAAAAATGATGAATTACTTATCGTCATTTTATCTTTTAATGTTTTACTGATCCCTATGTGTTCTTAGATCTGTTTCCATTTTTGTGTGTTTCTGTCAGCATGCGTGTATATATGCGTGCGTATATTCCCCCTCTATACATATACTGTCTTACTACGAGGAATTAGTAAACTCATTTGTACACATACACACATACATACACATACGCATATACATACCGTCCCACCACAAGGAATCAGTACATACACACATACTTCCCAAGCTACATGGAACCAGTATACACATACACACATACACACGTACTTCCTAAGTTGTGTGGGGTTGTGTGCGTGCTCATGAGTAGTTCCCCTGTTTGTCAACATGAGTATATATATATATATATATATATATATATGTATCTTCGTGTCTCCCGTATGTGAGTGTGCGCTCATGTGAGCGTGCGTTCATGTATGTGAGTGATTTTATCACTATATTTAGTCACCTTGTGTGAATGTTGTGTGTTTTTGTGTGTGGGGTTATGATCTATTTAGTTCAGGTTTAAATTTGTTTATAAAGTTTTTTTTCTTGTATTTGTAGGTACGAATAATCATCTGTTTGATATATCGGCATGATATTAAATTTACCCTGGTTACATTTGAAGATGTGTTGTGATACAAAAAGTTTTCTGTTGTCTGGCAATTTTATATTGCTTTTGTGTAGGGAGACCCTGTTGTTCAGTTGTTGGCTGATGCCTATATATGACTTCTTACATTTGTGCATTTAAGTACATAAATTACATTTTTGGAGTTGCAGTTTAAGTTTTTATTTATTGTGAATGTTTTTTTGGGGGTTTTCAAAAGTGTAGGAGTTTCCTTCTATAATGATGTCACAAACCCCACATCTTTTTTTGTTGCATTTTGTTTGTTAAATTTAGATGAGGTTAATATATGTTTTATGTTTGCAGAATGGCGTTTGCTTTTAATTATTTTGGTTGATTTTAGTATATTATTCAGTTTATTATTCTTGCTAAGTAGGTCTAGATTTTTTGTAATTTCTGTGAATATTTCTGGATTGTTTTTGTTGTATATTGAGACATATGCTAGAGTTTGTTAGGTTAGTTATGTTACGTTTCTTTTTATTTCTAAGTTGGTCTACAGTAATTTTTTTTGCGAGTTCAAAACTTTTGTTTATTAGTGTTGTGGGGTAGCCTTGTTTTTTGAGAGTTTTATGTAGTTCTTCGAGGCGGGTTTTTCAGAGGTGTTTATCAGTCACTATAGTACAAACTCTATGTGCTGGAGAATAGGGGTTGGATTTTAGGCAGCTTTTTGGGTGATGGCTCTTGAAATTAAGGTATTGTTGGGTGTCTGTGGGTTTGTGGTAGATATCTGTGATTATGTGGTTGTTTTTATTTCTGATGAGTATATCTAAAAATGGTATTTCGTTAAAAATTATATTCTTCCATGAATTTGATTTTTGGGTGTAAGTTTTGAAGTAGTGTGTGGAATTGGTTAATATCACCCCATGAAGATTTCCAAAAATGAAGCAATCATCTAAGTATCTTTTTGAAGATTTAGTGAATTGGGTTTTTATATTTTCCCCATATATTTGTTCTATCTTTTCATAGAGGTTTTCTTCTAGGTAAGCTAATGTTAGGGTGACATATGTTGGTGCCATTTTTGTTCCCATCACAGTACCTAGGGTTTGGATATAGTTTTTGTTGTCAAATTCAAAGGTGTTATTATTTAGAATTAGGTCTATGCTATCGATAATGAACTCTTTCATGAATCTCGGATGTAGTATTTCTGGATGTTTTTCAATCCAGAATAAGATCGCTTTTTTTTCCTAGTTCATGGGGTATGTTACTATATAGGCTACTAATATCAAAAGTTGCCATAAGCATTCCCGGATCTACCTTTTGTGGTATGCAGCTAAGGAAATGGATATCGTCTCTGATGTGGCTTTTTTAATTTGTTTAGTATATGGTTTCAATATTATGTCTATTAGGTTACTGCACACAAGGTGACCAAATACAGTGATCAAATCACTCACATACATGAACGCACACTCACATATGGGAGACACGATAATATATATATATATATATATATATATATATACGCATGTTGACAAAACAGAGGAACTACTCATGAGCATGCACACAAACCCCACACAACTTAGGAAGTACGTGTGTATGTATGTATGTGTATACTGGTTTCATGTAGCTTGGGAAGTATGTGTGTGTATATATATGTGTGTATGTACTGATTCCTTGTGGTGGGATGGTATGTATGTGCATATGTGTATGTATGTATGTGTGTATGTGTACAAATGAGTTTACTAATTCCTCGTAGTAAGACAGTATATGTATAGAGGGGGAATATACGCATGCATATATACACGCATGCTGACAGAAACACACAAAAATGGAAACAGATCTAAGAACACATAGGGATCAGTAAAACATTAAAGGATAAAATGACGATAAGTAATTCATCATTTCTCTTGGAGCAACCTTAATTATTTTATGACCCTTCGCGCAGAACTCTTCACTGCCAATTCAAGAAAGACATTCGGATTAATAACACAAAAACAGAGAATGTCTCATATCGAGAATATTTAACATTGAAAAACATAAGGAAAAAATTAATTATTTCTAATAATATGTGGAAATCTCTGCTTTTACCTGACAACGGTCACGAGACCAGAAACACGTGTAGTGTAACATTATGTAAAACAAAACATAATATTTTTTTCTAAATAAATCCACATTACAACCAAAAACGTTTGCAGCACCTCTCTTCTCTTCTTTTTAATATATGTGAAAAGTGTGTGTATATAAATATAAGTAAATATATATATATGTGAAAAGTGTGTGTATATAAATATAAGTAAATATATATATATGTGCATAATTATTTATATATTATATGCGTGGTACTTATTAGAAAGCGCTCAATATCAGAGATAGAGCTAACATATATGGTTGGATAGATGTGAACTTGTGACCCTGGGTTTCACGCTTTAGCGATCG
The DNA here is from genome assembly GCA_963932145.1 of Acanthosepion lycidas. NCBI lineage: Eukaryota > Metazoa > Mollusca > Cephalopoda > Sepiida > Sepiidae > Acanthosepion > Acanthosepion lycidas. Next base: position 156,715,869 of record OZ010571.1, read on the forward strand.
CTAAAGCGTGAAACCCAGGGTCACAAGCTCACATCTATCCAACCATATATATATATATATATATATAGTTCAATATACTCCACCTGCAATCTTCAAAAATTTAAATGCTATGTCAATCACAATCTTTTGTCTTCCTGAATCCTGTTCCTTTATTGTTCTTTCTATATTCTTCCTCACTAGTTTTCTCATTCTCTTTCACTCCCTGTAACCTCCTGTATCCTAGTGACATTATCACCTTGCTTGGGGTGAAATGATTTAAAAAAATTACAATAATATACAAATTTATTGAAAACTTACTGCAAAAACAGTAGCAGTACCATCAATACAGCCTTTATCAAATAATAACCCTGCAATAAGCTATGGTTTGAGAGCCCAATTTTGATGACCACTAACCCCAGTACCCACCAGCAGTACCTCATTATTCCCCAAAACTTTGTTGGTTTTAAATCACAATGTAGAAATGCTAAATTTATATCCAATTTTGAAACCTCAATATATTTCTTCTTTTATTTATGATGAAAATCCAAGTTTAACCAAATACTACCCGTGGCCCATTGGGTCACTTACGCTTCAGTTAGTAAAACATTGAAGTTGATTTCAACATTAAAAAAATTGTGTGCTCAAAGAAAGTTAAAATAAAAATACTTACTGCATTTATTGGACAACTCGCATTTTAAAAAAAAATATTTTTTAAGTTAGTCTGATTTTAAAATATTTTAAGTGAATAAGATTTATTATTCACTTAAAATATTTTAAAATAAGACTAACTTAAAAATATTTTTTAATATGCCAAAACATATTTTTAAATCATATTCATTTGAAAATATTTTTTTTAAATATGCCAAAAAATATTTTTTAAATATTTAAAATATTTTTTTTTTTTTAAAGAAAACTGAAATATAAATAAGTACACACGCAATCACAGGAAGGTAGCAAGAAACTTAAATCATTATGCACCCAATGTACACAGACTTTTATTATCATACTAACTGTGACCTGTTGAGTCACCGATGGTTCAGATTATAAAACATTGAAGTTGCTTTCAACATTAAAAAAATATGTCTGTTTGAAGAAAGTTGAAATAAAAATACTTATGTATAAACAAATCGTATTTTTAAATCATATTCATTTGAAAATATTTTTAAATATGGCAAAAAATATTTTTTGAATATTTAAAACATTTTGTTTAAAGAAAGCTGAAATATAAATAAATATGCATTCAATGATGGGAAGTTGGAAAAAGAGATGCAAAGAGAGAGAGAGAGAGAGAGAGGTAGAAAAAGAGACACAAAGAGGGAGAGAGAGTTGGAAAGAGAGAGGTGGAAAATGAGAGCATTTTTTTCTTTTGGTCTCACTGTCAGTTCATGTATACACACCATTTCCTTTTCTCCTGCTTCCTACACCATAATAAGTTTACATCTTTCTTTCCCCCATCTCTACATATGATTTTGTGTGCACGGTGGCAAGCAAAGTTCACAGAGTTTTAGTATTATAAAGAAAGATATTGAGATCAAGTTGGCAATAAAAATTCAGCACCTGAACTATATTTTGATCATCCAGTCTTTTCTTATAAATTGTTTTTGCAGATATTTGTAATTTTCCAACTTATGATCATGTGCCATATATATATAGATATATATATATATATATATATATAGATATATAGATATAGATAGATAGATAGATATGATGGCTGTGATGTGCCTATATTTATGATAGCTGTAGATGTTAAGTATGACCATTTATAAATATCATTGTAAGACTTGGTTAATCCAGATAAGCTTTTAAAACCTCTGGCAGACCTTTTTATTCATTATGCTTGCTATTTAAACTATGACCAGTCATTCATCATGCAAAAAAAAAACAAAAACCCTTTATTGAAATTTTTCAAGTGGAGAAAGACATTGTAATGAGTCAGTCCCACTCTCTGAGTAAGAACAGTATGTAACCGAAAAAGAAAAACCAGTTAACATCAATGGTTGCTGGCAAAGTGTTACATCAGAATTTTCACTCTCCTATTTGGATAGCTTAACAAAGGCAAAGGGGTCCAAAACCCCCTATGAGCTTACCTCACACATCGACACCAACCTAGGTATTTCTAAATCGTGTTGTCTGTGTTGCTGATCCCTTAAAAGGATTCATTCAACTCTCTGACAGGTCTTGTTTTTAATTCAGCTTGATGTCTAGCCACCCTCCTCACCAGGAAAGTTTGGTGAGAGAAGTCAGGTTAATCGGCAATAATAACTTGACCGTGCAGCAGTTAATACTGGGTTACATAGTACCAATAGCACTCATAGACTGACACCTGATGTAAACTTTCAAGTTTTGAAAGTAATGGATTAAGAAGGGATGCTTATAAAAATTTAGGTTTTTATATAGTGATTTTTTTTTTATTCTAGTGTTGTATCTTCTCTTTGTATTGATATCTGTCTATATTTCTGAGATGAGGTTTTATGTACACTATTTAAATTATTCGGACTATTGTTTTCATCTTTATCACAACGTTTCGGCTGTTGTATGCTCTGGAATGTCAAACTGAACCCTTTATTTCACTCACTGGGGTAGACTGTTCTAGTTCCATGTGCCATGTCTAATGGATGTCAGTTGTCATTTATCTCCTGTTAATTCCCCTCTCAAAGTTCTCCACCGCCTTAACCAGGTATTTAAATCACACTCTTTGGGTCCTTATCCACTGTCCCATGTGTCCTTGAGGACATCTGGGTATGAATAACTGGGTATTATAAACCTAATGTCTTCAGCCATCATTTTTTACCAGTGCTCATATTGCAATAATACCTCATCTCAGAAATATGGACAGATACTGAAGTCTGCTACTGTTAAAATATTTTATTTGTATTTTTACTCACACTCTTTGGGTCCTGTCACTGGATCTAACTAACACCTTTATCCACTGTGCCATGTGTCCTTGAGGACATCTGGGTATTATAAACGTAATATCTTCAGCAACCATTTTTTTACCAGTGCTCATATTGCAATTTTTGCTGTTATCATTACCAGAGCTTGTATTGATATTTCAGACATTTAAAAGACAAAGTATGTGTTCAGTTGAGTGAAATGTTAATGATTCTTCTCAAAGTTATCGACAACCATAACCAAGAGATTACAAGTTCTTTACCATTTTTCAGTATTTATGTCTTCTTCATTAAGCACTGGCATTTATTGGATTATTTTAATAAAGCACAAAAGGTCAAATCATTTTGGTTTTCACATGACGATATTTATGGAGACTAGAAACAATTAATGCCAATTCAGGTTGCTATCAGCTTTGTAAACTTGACACATTTCCAGTGCATTGCTAATAAAACCGTCATATTCTCTATGGATTTTAGTAATCATGAGTTTTCATTCCCCCAGCCCCCAAGTCTACCTGGGGTAACTTTTATGATGAAGAAGCATAATTATGTCCTAAAAAAGACTTTTTTCTTTCAGTCAATTTTCTTTGTCTGCAACGAATCAAAGCAGTAAAGTTTTAACATCACAATGTCTACCTGTGACAACTTGTATATATTACAGGAACATAGTTTAAAATGAAAATGTTAAGTCATGGCTTTCCCCATTTTCCACTACTATCTTCTTATTACAACTTTTGTACTAGAGTAGCAAAAACATAATATATTCATATACATATTTCTCCATATTATATGCCACTTCTAAATAAAGAGATGACACATGTGCATAAGAAAACTGAACATTGTGTCAGTCAATATTTTCACAATAAAACTGGTATTAACTAACTAAATCTGGTAAAGTTTTATATGATAAATAATTACATGCAAATTTCAGCTTATAATATTTATTTTTCTTAGAAATAATTGCTTATCTTTGTAATATGAAACTGTATACCCGATTTGTCAACCTCACAGCAGCATATGACCACATCAATAAAGACTTGCTCTTCTCCTCCATTAGAATCCACTTTCCAAGCTTTAAGTCTACTGAATGCATCAATCTAATAGAAAAACAATATCAATCTACAAAATCTTACATGCCTGACTAGGACCCCAATGCAGAAAAATTTCATACATCAATCAGGAGTACGACAAAGGAGAAATGAGAGCCTCAATCTATTCCTAGATTATGCCCTGTGCATTTACAAACATAGATGGGATTAGATGTGTACTGACCATTTAAACCTTCTATACTGCATTCAAAATGAGTCTACCAATAGAAAACAATGATCCTGCTTTCCTTCCCGAGGCTAATGTACTGATGATGATGAGGGGGCAACTATACTGATGACATAAGTGTTATTAGTTGGGATAAGAATGACCTTGAACAAAAAAAAATCAGCATCCTCTATCAATTATTCCAAGAAATGGGACTCAAGATAAACCCTTTCTATGACCTGGAATTCAGATGAAAGCAGTGATGCCACCTCCCCTGATCCCTCATAAAAATACAGGATGCAGAATTAGTAAATACTAAACACTTCACATACCTCAGCATATTAATCAGCTATAACAAGTTAAGTATAGGAGAAAAAGAAACTGAATATAGAATAGGCTGTGGTAGAGGTAGCTTTGCCCAACACCACAAATTGCTATAAAACCAAAACATCAACCTGAAAACTTGAGTCATATTCTTAAATAACCTCATCAGATCAAGACCTTTATATGGATGCCATGCATGGTACCAAATCCATTCAGAAATAACTGAACTGTCAGCTGTATACAATCACTTTCTCAGATCAATGGTGAAAAAAAAAAAACTTTGAGCAAGTAAAGCCGGAAGGTCTTGGAAAAGATCATCCTTCTTTGAACCTTGTGATCTGGTGCTACAGAATCAAAAACAAAGAACTGTACCAAATAACAGAAACCACATCGCTTGAGGACTACCAACAGCCGCAACAACTAACATGGATATCACATTAACTTGAAGAGAAAATAATGATATAATCAAGATGCTAACTGAAAGTACAGTGTTTATCTGTATCAAACTAGAAGAATTGTTTCACAAAACAATTACATTTCCAGTAATTGTGAAAAGAAAGTTATACATAATAAAAGGAAATATTACTATTTGATTGTATCTGACATTACAGATCATATTTGAAATGTCTTTTGAAGATGAAAGTAATATTCACTTCAACTTAAGTTCCAAATGGCCAGAATTTATTTCAGAAAAAGTAAAGAAACAAGTATTATACACATACAAATAAAGAGACCCCCGCCATTCTATATTCTGCTTAGGCAGGACAAAATGAAGATTTCAAATTGCAAGATCATGTTCCATCAAAATATATTCTGTGTAATTTTTTCATAAAAAAAAGTCAAATATTCTACTTCTTCCACAGAAGCAAGCCAATAACATTTCAACTTTAGGCTCACAAGCCTTTCTCAGGTATATTTGTTGTGGTCTGGAATGTTGTCAAATCTTGTTCCTGTAACAAGCATGTGAGTCCCCTATCAAACATATCACATCCAGATTTGATTTTATTTTCTCTGTCCTTGGACCTGTCATCTCCAAAATCCTTTGTTTGTTTGTTTGGGTTTTATGGCATATCAACCACTGTGGGTTATTTAATGCCAAATCCAGTTTATATGGATTTTAAATGCCTATTTTGTATAGAATAAAAAATGTATAGCTGGCAACATTATTGTTTCAAAAAAAAAAACAAAAAAAAAAAACGTATAGCTGGCAACATTGTTGTTTAAAAAAAAACGTATAGCTGGCAACATTATTGTTTCAAAAAAAACTTAGAGCTGGCAACATTATTGATTCAAAAACTTAGAGCTGGCAACATTATTGTTTCAAAAACTTAGAGCTGGCAACATTATTTTTCTGAAAACATTATCTGAGACCTTGCAGTTGGATGCAGTTTATCGCCGTACCCAGGACGTGGATGTAGTTTACCGTCATACCCAGGACACGGGTAAAACTTGGAAAACTAGGAGTTCACTATTTGCCCATAGCTGAGACCCTAACAGGTGCTACCACCCCGGATCAAGGTGGACCTGGGAACACCAGCAATTAAGAGGTGGTGCCACGCTCCTCAAAACCTCCAGATCAGAGGCCTTGCTGTTGGATGCAATTTAACGTCATACCCAGGACGCCTCATTGGGGGGTCTTACCCCTCTACAGAGGTGCAGTCAGCATATTCTAAAGCCCCAGCCGACAGGGACAGCTGGCAACATTATTCCTTTATGAAAAGACGTATAGCTGGCAACATTATTCCTTTACGAAAAGACGTATAGCTGGCAACATTATTCCTTTACGAAAAGACGTATAGCTGGCAACATTACTCTTTTACAAAAAAACTTAGAGCTGGCAACATTATTTTTCTGAAAACATTATCTGAGACCTTGCTGTTGGATGCAGTTTATCGCTGTACCCAGGACGTGGATGTAGTTTATCGTCATACCCAGGACACGAATGTAGTTTACCGTCATACCCAGGACGTCCAAAATCCTTTGTTAAATGCGTCACTTCTTGTTGAACTTTGCAATGTACTTAAGTTTTTCAGGCAATTCTTGTAGAATCCTCAGTTCATCACCTGTTCACACCTGATGAATGGATCTCACAAGATACTGATGTCAATGCTTGGTCTACTGAGTGAGTTATATAAACATAGAATGTGGTCAGAATCTCTCACTCATCTTATTTGCCATTCTTTCTCCCTATTATTTTGATCCCATCCTATACAAAGTTGGTGTGGCCTCTTCCACGTGCAAATATGACCAAATGTTAAAGTATTTAAACATGTTACAGTGATTCAATGTTCTTTGAGTTTTATTTTCTGGTGCCAGCTAATCCCTACTACAACAAAATGAAATGTTCTGTATAAAGTTCTTGGATATATTTTCTTTCAGTGAAGAGATGTTTATTTTGGTGAGATGTCTTCAGAACATGTTAGTGCTTTTGAATTCTTATAAAATACTCCAAGAAAAGCAAGTGTTTAAACTCACAAACCACTTAGAATTGCTGAAATGAACTGCTAGATTTTTTTTTGGGGGTGGGGTCTGAAGAGAAACGATTTGGGAAAAATCTCAAGAATGAACCAACCAAAATACTGTGGTTATAAAAAACCTGATGAAGCAATTTAATTTTTTTGCTCAAACAAAATTTAGAAGATAGAATGACACTTTTTATTGAACAGAAAAAAAAGAAGATCCTTATTGATATTTTAAACATTTTTAATATTTTGTATTTATTTAAAAAAATATTTTTGTACCAAATTAAAAATCAGATCATGTATAAAAATAATTTATTTCAAAATCTGTAAAAACTGGAAATAGTTATGACTGCTTAAATTTTCTTCTTTCTGCTCCAGTTTCCAACTGAAAAAAAATCTCTTCTACACAACCAAGGAAAGTAAAATAATATTTAAAAAGTTTCATTACAGGAAATGAGATTCTCAAATCTATTCAGTCACGAATGCCAGAAAAGAATGGAAATTGAAGAGAAAATCTGTTTGGCAGAAATAGTTTCCTGCTGAGGTTGGAGCAAAAGTCAACTGTAATCACAACCTTCCATTTCTTCCTATTCATAACATTTACTGTCATAAGGGCTGTGTTTAGTTTCAACAGTAAATTTCCAACAATATTTCTCATGCCATAAAGTAGACATTGCAAAGACCTCAATCTTTTATTGCCTGGTGGTTGCCATGAAAGTAAGAAAAAAGGTTTTTGTGACCTTTCAATGTTGGACATCAGTTTTACGTTCTCTTATTCTCAAACAAAGGCTTGGAAAAAAATGACAGAATAATTAAAAAGTGAAGTATAGATTATAAGTGATTTCATTATGAAGAGAGGCAAAGTTTCTTTTGATGTAGTTCTCTTAAAAAATAGTCACAATTAAATTTACAGGATTTGCGTAAACTTCATCTTCAAAAATTCTAAATAGAAGTAAAGAAAATAAAGATCAATAATCAGAAAATTACTGAAATTAATTCCAACTTTAGATTAATATGATGCAAGGATAATGATTTTCATTCATATATTTACCAAGTTTACAAGAGGCACATGATGAGGACTAAAAATACTTACAAATTTATCTGTGAAACACGCTTACAAGCAATTACACTATATCAAGTGTAGTGTATACATCTACTAGAAATTTATATTTATATATATATATATATATATATATATATATATATAGGCAGCAATTTTTCATTAATGCATGTTTCATTAAATACTATAGACAAGTTTTGTCTATTTATTTTAAGTTCCTTTCATATTGTCTGGTAAGTTTAATCACATTATCGTTGAAAGATGAAAGGAAAACACCATATTGATAAATGTTTAAATCCAATCTAAGTGTCTCATATATACAAGTTTGTCATTACTTGAAATTTTCATGCAGCAAGGGCGGACTATCATTGTTGTTTCATCCGTGTGTTGTTTGATTTATTAAATTTGTCATCTTTGATAATGGCTTGTGTAAGGCGAAAGTATTAAGTATAGGAGAAAAAGAAATTGAGCATAGAATAGGCTGTGTCAGATGTAGTTTCAGCCAACACTGCTATGGAACCAAAACATCAACTTGAAAACTTGAGTCATGTTCTTAAATAACCTCATCAGATCAAGACCTTTATATGGATGGCATGCATGGTGCCAAACCTGTTCAGAAATAACTAAATTTGTATGTAACCACTTTCTCAGATCAATGGTGAAAAAAAAGCTTTGAGCAAGAAAAAACTGAGGGTCTTGGTAAAGATCATACTTTTTTTTAACATTGTGGTCTGGCACTACAGAATCACAAGGAACTGTACCAAATAACAGAAATCACATCACTTGAGGACAACCAACAGTCATAACAACTAAAATGGATATCACATGTAACTTGAAGAGAAAATGATGATATAATCAAGATGCTAACCAAAAGTACAGTGTTTATATATATATATATATATATATAAAGTAAAAATGAATTACAAAATACAAAAAAAAGAACAACCATAAGTTTCCTGTTGGCTTATCTTCAGGTAACTGAAGATTATCCAGTTTAAAACCAAGTTGAATTTCTTTTTTATCTTTAATTCATTTTTATTGATATAATTACATGTTTTTGTTAATTTTGTAAATTTTTTACATTGATACTACATAATAGTAAGTTTGTTGTCATTATAATGCCATCAATATTATGAGGAGTGCTATCATATATATATATATATATATATACAGGTATGTTAGGGGGTTCACTTTCCAATCATAAGATCCAGGTTCAAATCTAACCAATGTCAATTTGTCAGGAAGGTAACTTCTTGATGTTGTGATTTGGGCAAAGAACTTTTCAGCACCCCCTTCAAATGGAATGAATTTGCAACAGGTTTGAATTTAATTCAGAGCCTGTCATGAATTCTGCTTTCTTGATAGGACCATCTTTGAATCTGGAAACTAACAGACTCTTTAAAATATATCTAATTATGCACGATTGCTGTAAACGAAAAGTGGAAATTAATTGGGATCCACGCACATAATAGGCTTGTGTGTACATTAATTAGGCATTTGTGTTAATTATAAACCTAAGGGCATTTCATGTGGTTAAAATGAGGTATTTCAATAACATCATATTTGTTGATATTTTAGATTTCTTTAGTTTTTTTGTTTTTTTTGTTGTTCTGATTTAATTTGAACAATTAAAATAAAGGATGTAATTTCAACACATCTTTTTTTTTCTTTTCTTGTCAGAATAAATCAAAATTATTAAAGCTAGATGAAATATTCATTTCTCCAACAGATAATTTAAAAGAATGTTGCTTAAAGGAAGATTGTCTTTTCTATGTTTTTTCTTCTTTTTTTTAATGTTATAATCCTGAAATACAACAGCAAATGATGACAGGTTTGTAAAATCACAACTCAAGCTTAAAATATAATTAACAATGAACATCTATATGTTAGCATAATACCCATCAAAAATGATACAATCACTTATATATAAATCAACACTTCTACTAAGGATTAGAATATCTACGCATTCTGTCAAGTAGTAGAGATAAGGATCAATGTGGCATAAAAGAAACCTCACCCTCATCCACCTCCAAACAGACTACATTTAACATTATTAGCTACTTTAATTTTTCTTCCTTTTTGTAAAACTAATCAAGATCTTTCAGGATTATATCTGGTTTATTAGTTTTTGGTTGGTGTGTGTATAGAGAAGTCCAGAGAAAAATTAACACCATCACCTATGTCGAGAAATGGTGGTGGATTTTGCACAATATTTCTGTATGGGGTAGATTATAATGTCAGCCTAGCATGATTTTTCAACATGTGTGTATATATATATATATATAAGGGAATATTGAGACAATATCTGACAATATATTAAGTTAGGGTAGTCGAACTGCTATGGAGATAGGGGTTGAGAATCATCGTCGTATGTGGGGGGGGGGACATGGATAGGAGTTTTTTTTTTGTTTTTTTTCCTTTGCTTTTTGGTTACTGATTGCCATTATTTTATTATTTTTTGTTAGTGCTTACTCACGGTTTTATTTCAATATGAAAGCCTAATTGCAGATTTCTTATGAATGGAATGGAGGAGAAAGATATAGTTTCGTAGTAGTAATAGTCTGGAGATTTAAGGAGTTGATGCTAGTACTAATTGTGAGAAATATGTATAAGATTGTAAATATGTGTATAGATTACTTAATAATTATTATAATTATTTATATATTTATTGTTATTAGGCCATCGAATTATTTTAATTGGTAAATGACAAAACAGTGAAGGAAATCTAGATAAATTAGTATGAGTTAATTTGTAGTGAATGGTTTTGTGAATTAAAGTAAATGGGAGATAGAAGTTATATACGTGTGTCAATACATGTGTGTGCACGTAGTAACATTTATGTGTGGATGCAGGAACATACATGCAGGTGATTTTGTTTCCTTTTTGTGTGTGTGTGTGTGTGTGTGTAATTTTGTTTGAATAAGAGTATAAGGTAAGCATTACAGATTGACATGATATTTAGAATAGCGAATTTCTTTTTAGAAAATGCTAGTATAGGATAGATTTGGGTTGGATATGCGTGTAGGTTTAGTTAAAGGTTTAGTATCGCTATGAGATTAGTATTTAATATGTAAAACATGGGATTAAACTATGCAATAAAGATACCAGCTCACCTCGTTATGGATTCTGGAAGTAGTAGATCAAACCTAAACCGGATGAAGTAAAAAGACAACACTATATAGGAGAGGAGCGTGAAAAGCCCTGTTTTCATTGGTTGACACTGACTGACATATGTCAATAAGAACAGTCGAAGTCTGGCCTTGCTAGTTCTTATGATTACTGATTTTTGCAATGTCGCAGTGCATAGCACAACGCTTTCAAGGAGGCAGCCTGACTAGTCTCGATACAGGTCAGGGTTGCTGTTGGAGCCGATATGATGCAAAACCCGTAATCGGCAATGAGAACAGTGCATCACTGAAGACCCCACCCTTGATGCATCGAAAATGCATGATTTAACTAAAAAAAAAAATATATGTTTGACAAAGTAAAACTGGAAACTGTTCTTGAAAAGGACCTCTAATCCATGGTTAACTGGGGCAAGAAATGGCTTGTAAATTTTAACACATCCAAAATAGAACTGCTTTCATTTAATCACCATAGAGAACTTTTTCTACCTGCTATGGCTAATGCTAACCCCCAGGAGAGCAACTCTTTCCAGCTACTTGGGATCACACTTTTCCATTGACATGAAGTAGAGTGATTATATTGAATCTATTTTTAGATCTACTGATACAAAATTTGGTTCACTGTGTCATGCCAGACACTATTCTTGCCAGAATCCATCTTACCCATTTATAAATCTACCATTTGTATGTGCATTGAATATTGCTGCCATATCTGGTCAGGTGCTCCTGCTGTACATCTCAAGGTTCTTGACAAAATTCAAAGGAAGGGTCTTTAATGTAATTGATCCTGACCTGGTATTTTGACATCAGTCACTTTCTCACCACCATGATGAGATTTCCTAATAGATTGGCAAATAGGTCTTATTGTTTTGCTGTTGAACTACCTAAACACGGCCATATATTCTATTCTAATAAATTTTCTCACACTTCTTGCCTGTGAGATTCTTTTCTGATTTCTTGACTCCTTACCAACTACAAACTTTTTATCTATTGTCTTCCTAAATCCTGCATTTTCTTTTGTCCGTTCTCGCTGCTGCATCCTAGTGGCATTAATGAAAGCTGATATTTGCAACATCTTTCATTTGTTCAGGAGTTTCATCAAAGGCAAAATGTAAAAACTTATTAAGAAAATTCTGGATTTGTCTGCAAAGGAAAAACTATCATTGAGAAAATGACATTATATTTTCAAAATATAACACTGATCAAATCCAAATTTTTTAATTTAAATCTGAGAAATTTTAATATTTTATAATGCTCTTAGATTCAAATTTGAACACGGCATTTTCTCAATGATACTTTTGTTTTAATATTGTCTTAATAATGTTTTCATTTTCGCATATTCTCTCATACTCATTAACCCCTGCATCTTAGTAGCTTTATTGACTTGTGTGGGATGAAATGATTAAAAAAAAAGAAAGGTTAAAAAAAACAACTTTTCCCGGTATGTTTCCCAATAAATCTCTATATTTTGTCATTGATGACACTCCTGAACAGGGTTAGGGTTACAAAAATAATTTCTTTTATTTTGCCATTTTTGTGAAATCTTTTAGGATTTGTCTTTTATTCACTAAATCTTTTTAATAACATTTTCTAATCTACCATTTGTATGATATTAAAGAACACGTCTCAAAGTAAATGACTCACAGTCACATACCTGTAACTGTTCTGTATAAATAGACACACATTCTTTATAAAACTTGACACCTCTTTTATCTCTTCTCAGAATCAAATAATCTAATGAAATAAACCCCTAGATAAACACAGATCAGTTGTTACCTTTCATTAGACAATTATTAATGAGTCTATTTAACGTGGTTTGCAATAATATTTTCATCAAATTTTGCAGGTCAGCCAAAGAAATTCAATCCCGTTCTTATTTTCACACATGTGATCAATAACATTTGCATAAGGAGAATTTGCTTATCAGTTCACAACCAGTACCTCATGATACTATCCTCTTCTGTAGTTCCAGTCTAAGAACTCAGGCAAACCATCTGATCCTTTTTATTGGCCTTAAGTTTAATCTTCTACCTATTTTTGATAAAGTATTAGAAACACAAATCAACACGGAATTCATTATGCATCTCACCGCACAGAGTCTTCTTTCAGATAAGCAATATGACTTTTGCTTCTCTAGGTCAACTGTTGATGTATTAAAAATTAATGCTGAAACACTCTATATGATAAGTATGGTGAAGCTTGGATTATTGCTTTGGATATCTTGAAGGCAAGTGACAGGGTTTGGCATCCTGGCCTTCTTCACAAGTTGAAAGGTGACAGTATTTCTGAATTAATTTTTGAACTGATTCAGTCTTTCTTATCAAATCACAAAATGAAAGTTGTCTTGAATGGCCACTCTTCTAGATCTTTTTGCATTAATGCAGGTGTTCCCCAGGGTGCTAGCCATGGACCCATGTTGTTTCTAATTTTTATCAATGACTTTCCTGATGTCATCAGTTCTCAACTCGGTATCTATGCTGATGATGCAACTATTTACTCCTGTCTTAATAGTAAGTCTGATTGGTTCAATAATGTTTTTGACAGCTGATTCACTATTTGATGACTTCTGCATCAGCAGAATTCAACAGGTGTCTCCTATCATACACCTTTTTGGGGCCCACCAGTGGATCTTCTCACTATGTTTTCTAATCAGCTGTCAATGTCTTTTGAGGAGTGGGGAGTCCAATTCTGCTTCAAATGTACATATGTCCCCATAGGAAATGGTATAATACAGAGATACCATCAGAGCATTAAAAAAAATTGCTACCAGGAAGTAATACCTGATAATGAAAGTGTGGTCTACTCTTATAATCTCATACCAAAAGACAACCCCTTACTCATTATTGTACCTACTAATAGGACCCACTGTTAACAAGTAAATGGAACTGATGCAACATTTCTGCCAAATCATCAGAAAGAGCACATGCTGTACCAAGTGCAGGACTATGTGCGGGTGAAAATACCTACACATCTAACGTACCTCGAGGTATCAGGTAGGGTTCATCATTGGTATCAGCAGTTTATACACAATTTTGATTTACAGGTACCAAAATTAAGACTTGCACCAATTGCAATATCATGAGATGAGGTGGGGCAGTGTGTAGAAGACAATGGCAACCTACCTCATTGGCCAAAGTGCTCTACTGTTGCTTGCTGTTTATGGGAAGGGAAAAAAAAGGTTTCTCCACTGGACAAAGCTGGTATTGTAGGTCAGTGAACATGCAAATCCATTTCACTCCTGGCCAATCCTCAGCAGCATTAACTGAGTAAAATGCTTTAAAAAACAAGCAAATCCATTTCACTCTTGGAAAATCGTAAACTGTTATGAGGAGTCAAGTAAACTGCTTTAACAACTGCTGACTATTCTACCATAGGCTAGGAGGGTAGGTTGATTTTGGAACTGTGGTATTGCACTCAGTTTGAAAGTCACGGTTTGATATGATAAATGACACAAAATAATTTTTCTCATTTTGAAGAAACGAGTTTAGGTTTATGCCGGAAATGATTTTGAGTGACTTTAAAAGTCAAAAAAGCATAGTTGGCAACACCATTGTTTCAAAAATGTACAGCTGGCAACACCATTGTTTCAAAAATGTACAGCTGGCAACACCATTGTTTCAAAAATGTACAGCTGGCAACACCATTGTTTCAAAAATGTACAGCTGACAACATTATTGCTTCAAAAACGTACAGCTGGCAACATTGTTTTTTTTTTGTTTTTTTTATAAAAAACGTATAGCTGGCAACATTGTTTCAAAAATGTATAGCTGGCAACATTATGGTTTTAAAACATATAGCTGGCAACATTATTGTTTCAAAAACGGATAGCTGGCAACATTATTGTTTCAAAAACCTTTATCTGAGGCATTACTGTTAGATGTAGTTTATCGTCATACCTGGGATGCAGATGTAGTTTATCGCCATACCCAGGACGCGGATGTAGTTTATTGTCATACCCAGGACGTGGGTGAGAGCTGAGGCCTTGCTGTTGGATGTAGTTTATCGTCATACCCAGGACGTGGATGTAGTTTATTGTCATACCCAGGATGTAGGTGAGAGCTGAAAAAACTAAAAACGTACAGCTGGCAACATTATTTTTTCAAAAAAAAAAACGTATAGCTGGCAACATTGTTTCAAAAATGTGCAGCTGGCAACATTATGGTTTCAAAAACATACAGCTGGCAACATTATGGTTTCAAAAACCTATGGCTAGCAACATTATGGTTTCAAAAACGTATGGCTGGCAACATTATGGTTTCAAAAACGGACAGCTGGCAACATTACTTTTGTGAAAAACATCTGAGGCCTTGCTGTTGGATGTAGTTTATCGACATACCTAGGACGCAGATGTAGTTTATTGTCATAACCAGGACATAGGTGAGAGCTGAAAAAACTAAAAACTTACAGCTGGCAACATTATTTTTTCAAAAAAAAAAAAAAACAAAAAAAAAAAAACGTATAGCTGGCAACATTATGGTTTCAAAAATGTTTAGCTGGCAACATTATGGTTTCCAAAACGTATAGCTGGCAACATTATGGTTTCCAAAACATATAACTGGCAACATTATGGTTTCAAAAACGGACAGCTGGCACATTACTTTTCCGAAAAATATTATCTGAGGCCTTGCTGTTAGATGTAGTTTATTGTCATACCCAGGACGCGGATGTAGTTTATCGCCATACCCAGGACGCGGATGTAGTTTATCATCATACCCAGGACGTGGGTGAGAGCTGAAAAAAACTAGTTCACTATTTACCCATAGCTGGGACCCTAACAGGTGCTATCACCCCGGGTCAAGGTGGACCTGGGAACACCAGCAATTAAGAGGTGGTTCCACGCTCCTCAAAACCTCCTGATCAGAGGCCTTGCTGTTGGATGCAGTTTAACGTCATATCCAGGATGCATAGCACTGGAATTTCATTCCAATGATTATGAAAGCCCTATAGCACAGCTTTATAAAGCTTTATACTAAATCATTATAAACTGTATATGAATTAAGATGCATGGCACAAGCTCATTATTACTAAATCATTGTGCCTTCAAATAAGACCTTCATTTACTTCAAAGGGAAGTTATACTGAACAATTTAGCTATATTATAATGTTATATAGTGCAATAGTTTTAGGGTGATTTTCAATAAACAATGCAGATTTAAAACAGTTCTCTTATAATTTGTACCCAGCAGTATTATGGTGGCATATACACTTTTATCTATTTTTTGTTTTTATTATCATCTAACAAATGTTCTAAAAAATCTTATTCATTGAGTAGCCTTTGTTGTAATCTTTTACAATTTTTTTTTTTTTTTTTTTACAATTTTTACCTATAAAATACAGTAAAAAAAATTACATATTTTGCTTGTGGTGATTCATATTTAAAATTCTAGTTTGAATATATTTTTCAATTCCATGTATCTAATACACAAGATATGAACTTTATTTTGAATTAATTCTTGAAATAGTAAAATTCTGAAGTCAGTTTGTAAGCAAAAACCTGCAGAAATTAGGTATTTCTGTACATATTTTTAGATATTTAAAATTAAATGCTCAAAAATTGCTATGAATCTAAATTTTGGAATCAGGACTTAGGACATCAAGGCCCAACTTTAACAGCAAGTGCAATGTTCATTTTCTAAAAACAGTTAACAATCAACCTGCCCTAATGAGCTAGAAGTAAATGTTCCTAGGGTAGTTGCATGTGTTTGGAGAAAACCTAATGGTTTTTTGCAACATTACACTATAGCTTCTATTCATATTTTTACACTTACTTATATTTTGGATTAAATTATCTTTACAACATTAATTTACCTTTAGTCTGTTTCAGTTAATTCATTTGTGCAACTTACCAAAAAGTGTAATTTTCCACTAAACACAAAATTTTTATACTAACTTTGCTCTTCATTGCCACGTTGAAGGTGTGGGTGGCTGAACTAATTAATGTTTTTTTTGTTGTTTTTTTTTATTCTTTATAAGCTTAAACAGTATACTGATGAAATAGCCAATCTTTTTAAACACAGCTTCATAAATATTTCTGGCAATATGGAATACAGTTTCTGTTATTCAAATTGGCCAACATAAGTATACATTCACACTCACTACCAAAAGTTATGCACTGGTAATTAAAAGTTTTTTTTTTATATTATGTTTCTATTATAACATTCATAGTGTTAGACAAATTCCAGAGGGTGGTCACTATCTGTCAAATTGGATTTATAGGTGAATCAAGCATCGAATGAGTGAAGTACTTGCTAAACCAGCAAACAATTCAAAACTCAAGCTTCCCACCAAGGAAGACCATATAGACCCACAAAGATTAGAATAAAAAATAAAAGAATAAAAAGCAGCTCTTATTTTCTACTTTTCAACTGGGAATGACACCAATTGTTTCTTGTACTCATAGATGTTTAAGAGAACCCGTTTCGGAATATTTGTTTTGAACAAACTTCAAAGAACAAAAGTGAACAATTAACCCTACAGAGAATATTTTCAATCTATAAAGTCAAGAAAAAAATAACACTCACCAATGTAACAATGAAAGATTATTAATATGATGCGGAAAATGTCAAGTATTTGAAAAGTGTAAACAATTGTCCATAAACTAGTATTTAGCTTATCAAAATAAGCAAATGACTATTGATTTTTTACAACTCGGAAAAAAATATAAATTCAGACAAAATAAAACAAAAGTATAGGAATAAACACATGCTCAGAAGTATTAGTGTGTATATATATATATATATATATATATATATATATATATATATATATTATAAATTTACTAGTTTAAAAGTATGGTTCCATCACTATACAGGAATTAACATATTTCAAAAACAAAAACTAAAAACATCAAATTTAATTGCAGAAAAACTTTTTGTCATTGAAAAAAAAACAGACAACATGTGAAAAATAGATGTCATCATTTGTTGAACAGGAACTGCTACCCTACCTTAACTTCATTTCGAAAGTAACTCATATTTTGATACAATAGTTATCACTGAAAATGAATACCCTACCACTCCTTGTCAAAATGATTGAATTTCCATGTATCCTTAGCAACTAATATTAGGAATGTATGTGCCTATAAAACTCAGTAAATTTCAAAATAAGTTATTCCAAAATTCATTTGAAAATGAAACAGTACTAGGGATTTTAATTTAATTCTATAATTAAATTCGAAGTTTTTAGTTTCTATTTTTGAAACATGGTAATTCCTGTGTATTGATGGAACCATATTTTTAAATTAGTAAATTTATAATATTTATGCTCTGCAGAATTGTATTAAGCACTGTTTTTTTAAAAAATAAAAATAAGAACACTGGATTATAAATCTTACTGTTCTTTCTCTTTATTTTAATATATATATATATATATATATATATATATATATATAGTAAAGGGAATAAATCTGTTGGTATATAATCCAAGTGGATCCTAATAAAATATTAAAACTGACCCACAAAAGGAGTTCAATGTATTTATTATAACAGAGCATATAAATTCCACAATAGAGAATAACAAAATTACCTCATGAGTATAGACTATTTCAGATCAGGAGGTCAGTTGAATCCACTATCTTGAAACCAAGATAGCAGATTCAACTGACCTCCTGATTTTTAAAGTTAAAAGCTCTACACTATACATTATTTAGACTATTGTCCTCATCTTTGTCACCATATTTATCACAATGTTTCAGCCATTGTATGCTCTGGCCTTCTTCAGGTGGTTGGAATGTCAAACTGAACCCTTTATTTCACTCGCTAGGGTAGACTGTTCTAGTTCCATGTGCCATGTCTAATGGATGTCAGTTATCAGTTATCTCCTGTTAATTCCCTTCTCCAAGTTCTCCACTGCCTTAACCAGGTATTGAACTCATACTCTTCGGGTCCTGTCACTGGATCTAACTAACGCCTTTATCAATAGTCCAAATAATGTAAATAATATACATAATACCTCATTTCAGAAATATAGATAGATACTAAATGCTCTACATTTTCTACTTTTATTTATTCAGACATGTATTGAGCAAATAATTGAAGAATACTGGCCTGTTTTTTTTTTTTTTTTTTTTTTTTTTTAGAGTCTTTAATAAAAACAGTGTGCCCCTTTGACAGGGTCTGAACTTGTGTCCTCTTAAATAGGGGAAGCCACCATATAGCCAGGCATGCTTTTAGACCTACTCAGCAAGGCTTGATTATCCTTATGTCTCATTAAGAATTTTCAAACCCCATATCTTCTGACTTTACGTTCGTATCTGAAATGTAAAAAAGGTAATTTCTAAGGAATTGATTTTTATTCATAATCTGATATTATTTATACATTTTTAAACCCCATTTCACCTGAAACGAGGATGAAAGAGGGTTACTGAGAGGGAAAGAAATTGAAACAACAATAAAAACACAGGACAGTAGACAATGATTGATATTTCATTTAAATTTTTGAAAATCCTAGTTGGAAGGAAAGCAAGAAGCCAGAAGAGAGTTCCATAAATGAGAAGTGCAGAACAGAAATATAGTTGCAAGTTGTAATTAGCAATTTCAACAGTGGAATTATGAGACCTAGATGCCAATCTAATACTGTATTTAAAATATATATAAAAACAGAACAGACTAAATAAGATTTCATTAAAGTGGTGAAAGCTTGTGCAAGATGATTCACCCTTTTTTGGAAATGCTAACAGATGTGATTGGTACAAAGATTTGACACAAAACAAACAGTACACCTTAAACATTTCTTATAAGAGTTATTTATCCCCTAGACTGGCTGCCTCCATAATTATGAGGGCCTCTGGTCTATATCGCTAGTCTAGAGACACACTCGGGCACTAAACCATATATTTCTATGTCCTGGCATATAATACATGAACAATGAACACCACTCTAACATTCCTTCAGCCTTCACAAAGGGTGTGGTTCCTTGTCATGTATAGGGAATATTGTGTGGGTCTCAAGCTGGTCATCAAAGGCATACTCACAAGTAGGGCATCAAAGATGCAACATGCTGTTGTATCCTCATGAGTCAAACATAACAGGAGATACCATCACACACACATATAAATACATATGTATGTGTACAAGTAACATGAGAATAATTGGCGTGTAATTCCACTGTACATAAGATTTAATTCAAAAGAGAGCTCAATACAGAGTAGAGCTAAATATTTTAGGATATTAAAATATGTTAAAAATTTATAATATATATTTTAGCTTTTATTTTAAGTCATACAAGCAAGAAACACTTCGCTAAAATATTTATTTTGTTAGTCATTTGAGAAATCAGGTGGTCTGAGAACTTTTCAGTATACACACACACACACATATATATACATATATATATATATATATATATTAGTGCAACCACTCAAACTGGATATGTTGCAAGGCTGGGTTTTAAGTAGGAATCCCATGCATAAATTCGATTCGTCACTGATCCTAACTTTGTCTCTCTCTGTACAATTGGAGTCATGCTTCCTGGGGTAGGGTGGGGCAATAGTCCTCTGTGACTGAGCTTAGTTTGTGCTCTTGATCCCTAAAAGAAAACAAGGTGATTATATATATATATATATATATATATATATATATATATATATATATATATATATATATATATATATATATATAAATCCTTCTTTGTAAAAGTTTATATCTGATGATTGTCATGCACATGAAACTTAAGTCGCATTGAGTGGTGAGCAACAACTATATAATTTTTTTTAATATATATCTTAGCTTTTATCTTATATCAAGCACTATTTAATTACTACTCTGCCCAACACCCAATGGCTCAGAATTAATGCCCTTACAAGGATTCAAAACCACACAAATAATACATCTCACATGGTCAAAACATGAAAAGAAATTAACAATACAAAAAACAAAACCTCCTTGAAAATGGCTAAGTGGCTGAAAGCGCTTGGGAAAATGGATGACATGGACAGTTTTTTGTACTCCCTCACTTCCACTAAATGTAAGAAGGGTACTGACCTTATATATATATATATATATATATATATATATATATATATATAATAAATTCCCAAAAAAACTCATATGGGGGAATGAGTTTATTTCAACAGACAAAAATTTAATTCATCTGTCTTATCAAACCCGGTATAGACTGAGTTTGAATCGGAAACAGAAATTCAAATGTGAAAGCTAAAAAAAAAAACAGTTGAAAAATACAGAATTTATCCATTTCAATGTTTCAATCAGACGAAAGGCACAAGACAGTAGTTAGCGGAGGGTGGAAGGTATTTGTCTTATATCCCTATATCTGTATGCCTTGTAAGAAAAGCAACATGAGTTGCAGGTTGATAAACCAATAAGTAGAGCTTTGATATTGATAGAACATGCTGTTCAAGCTTCTTGGTTTTTACAGTTAAGACAAGATCAACTAGGAGAAGATATTATAGTGTTTGCAGTGTCCATCATGGTTCTTCCGGATTGAACTTGCTCGTCTTTTTTTCTGATAAACAAATAAGGAATTAATGCTGTGTATCATCCAGATAAATTTAAAAAAAATAAACATGACCAGGATATTGGTACAAATAAGTGACTGAATTTCGATAATTTCATTCAGAAGCACTGGCAAATGTTAGTAGCAAACAAATATCAAAGTTTCTTTTATCATGTCGGAGAATAAACATGTGTAAATCAATAAGTGTACTGGAGTCTTTCATCTCAACATCTGAATCTTTGCTTCGTTCTTTTGTATGCATGCACGTACTGATAAAAGTTTTTGTGAAAAGAAATCCAGTTAATCCAGACAATTCAGAATTATGTACAAAACAGATATTGACAAAGCATACGAGTATATTCGCCTGGCACATAGCCATATTGATAGAGTACTTACCACCATAACAATGTTGAATGATACTAGTTTATGAACTATGCATTTATAGCAGTCAACCATTTCTACACAGCTTAGCATAGTCTGGCACACAGACACAACAGTGGAGCATTCAGGGAGAACTAAATTCACTAATAATTACTTGTGAAACTAGTTTACTCTACATTACTCTAGGATAGTTAAGTAGCTGTGAGACAGGTATGTCATCTACAGTGCAAGGCTTACAAGGCATGGCATTACTACAGGTTTCAACAATATCAGAAGTACATTTTAAATACTCTTTCCACTTAATTATCAGTTTTGTACTGCTATTGATCTGGAAGAAATATGTTGAGATAGTAAGATCAGAAAGAAAATAATGGACTTTTATTCAAAGAAGTACTAATTAAGTCAAATTCTTTGGTTAACATGAAATGCTCATAAGTTACTATTGTTCTCATACAGCACCATTAAATTGGGCAGAAAGATGAGAAAAAAGAGTCTGTTTATAGAAAAGGCCGAAGGTGAAATGAAATCTGTTCAAAATACGGATTAAGCGTTTATATGAATCAGACTTAAGTAATATAATGACAAAGCTTTTGATGAATGTGCAAGCAAAGGCTGAAAAACATCAAATCCCTTCTTATCCTTCCAAAATAAGTATTCATTTACAAGCACTTGCTTAGTGACCTCAACAAACATGAATAATCAATCAAAGAACCTGATTAAAATAATCAATCTATGTCAAAGTTTTTCTACAATGAACAAAAACCTACTTATAAAAAAAAATTACTTTCATTCATTTTACAAATTTCTAAATGACACAGCCAAATGGTTAAAGCACAGAAAAAAAATTCTGGTTTGGTTTGTTTTTTTGGTTTAGGGCATATAATCCTCAATGGGTTATTTAGTGCTGACAATATTTTTATTGCTAGTAATATTTTTTTTCTTAAAAAATTAATTGCTGGTATTAAAACCAATTTTTTGTTGTAGATGCTGTGGTTTGAAACTAGATCACCCGTGAGTAACACGGGTGATTCTATTATTAAGTAGATCACATGATCATAAAGAAGGTGAATAAATATGAAGTAGCGTAATGATCACTGTTCACTCTTCTTGTCTATCCACGATTGCTATACATTCACTCTCTCTACTCTACTACTACACGGATTACAATTCTCTTCTGATTATTGTACTATCTGGCAATTACTACTTGAACAAGTATTACTAGTGTTGATATTATTGGAAGGTGTTACTGCTAGTACTGGCGTCTACAAAGTCTCAAATATAACAATAACAAGCATTTTTGGAAGTGATAACGAGCTTTCACTTGACATAGCAGTTTGGGTGTTAAGTAATTGCCCATAGCTATGACCCTAACAGGTGCTACCACATCGGGTCAGCGTGGACCTGAGAACTCCAGCAATTAAGAGGTGGTTACACGCTCCTCAGAGGCCTTGTTGTTGGATGTAGTTTATTGTCTTACCCTGGATGCAGATGTACTTTATGGTTAGAAAAATTCTGAATTCACAAAGAAAAGTGAAATATACTCCTTGCTATGGTGTAAAAATAGCATCAAGTAGAGAGTGCTTAAAAAATGTTGTCGCCCTAAGTAAGCTGTTTGTTTTTTGTTTTTCATTAATATTAAATGATTGAATCCTTGCAAATGTTTGACTGATTCATTCATTTTCTTAAATAATCTTTTGCAGGTTATTTAAGAAAATATTTTTAGATTGTAAGAAATTTTGGGGGAGATAATAGTGGTTTAGTGATACAAGTCTTACTGATTAATCCATAGTCTGGAGGAGAATAGGCAGATTCATACCTTTCCCAAGAGTATTTGCACATGTTAAAAGAAAAACCCAACTGGAATTGGAACTCAGCTCTCTGATTAACCATTCCAAGCCATTATCCATTACACCACCCTCACATCCACACTTACAGCACCTGCTATTCCTAAGTGGTCCCCCATCTAGGTACTGACATTGCTTACCTTCAGTGATCATACAGGAATTGGTGTTTCAGCATGATGTGGCCCCTTGCCAAAGAGACCTTGCATGGCTTATGTATAAATTTATATACCAGAGGTTGGCAACCTATGGCTCACATGCCACACATGGCACGGCAAGCAACTTCACAATGTCCAAACCAATAACTACTATAACACAAAGAAGATAGCTGTTTCAATTTTAATATATACTAAAGTATATATATTACTATATAAAATATATTGTAGAACAGGTATATTGACCTTGACTTGTATAAAAATACATGATATGATTTTAAAAACCTTAAGTTGGCACACAGCAAAAGGTTGCTGACTCCTGTTATATACAATGAAATGGTGAAAGGAATTCATATTTAAATTTTTTCAAAATAATCAACTGAAAATACAATTGGGACAAGTTTGTTTGAAATTCTCCAGATTTTATTTTCAAAATGAAAGAAAAACAATGGTAAATGATTTGGCATTTGTTAAGGTAAAGATTTATTTTGAATCCAGCTTTGTTTTTTTAAGTTTTTTTTATTCCAATTATTTTTTAAGCTCTTTCCTTTCTGTTGCTTTTTATATCAACATTTCAAGGCCAATTTGTTCTTTCATCTTCAAATAAAATGTATAAATCCAAAGATGTAGGTTTAGACTTGTACCATGGTAGCTTACAATGTCATGTAGCTACATCTATATCATGTGGGTCATCAAAGCTATATTGTCGGGTAGAAATTATTTATCTTTAATATTACTAATACTGTCTTCACTCTACATTGTTTTCCTTGACCTCATAATAGGAGGGGTGCTGAAAATTTCTCAATCAAACCCACTCATGAAAATATGATCAAATATCAGAATTGTTTCTGCCTATTTTTAGAGTAGGGTCAAGTACATTTTAGCACTCCTTTGTAACATAATTTTAAAGATTCTAATTTGTCTGAGATAGTCATATGTTTATGATTCCACATGTTTCTGATAGATTGTAATATAAAGAAACAAAAATATGATGTGAAAAAATAAAGACAACAGATTTTAGTGAAATGAAGGAAATATTTCATCCCAGAGATTCACAGAGAGAACTTCAGCACATTTTTCTTCAAAGTCGTTTTTTGTTTTTTTAAGATAAAAAAAAATCAGTAGATAGATGCCAAAAAAAAAAAAAAAAAATACAACTGTCGCAAGTCAATGTAAAATTCTGTTTACGATGTGGAACCATGGAAATTCCAAAGATGTTGACAACTAAATTTATCCATAATCTCATACTTCTCTTCTTTTACCCTTTTGTCTCCTTCTCTCTCTTTCTCTCTCTCTTTCCAGTATTTGTGGTGGATTTTTTTTTATCTAAATCTTATACAAATAAAGATTAGTTTCATATGAAAAAAAAAAAAAAAAAAGAAGGAAAGAATAAATATTTCCTACTGATTCTCATCTTGTATCTTTCTTTTGCTCTCCATGAAGAATTTTATAGCTTTGCAATTTTTTAATCATTTTTTTTTTTGCCTCCCCGCCTACATTTTTCCTTCACACACTCATTCCCCACCACTTCTTCCCACCACCACTTAATTTTACCAATTCTTTTCCACTTAATATTATTCTGTAAGTCTCCCAGTCAGAAAGCAGAACTGATTCCAACTCTAAAGATCAACCAAATACTACACCCTAACCTTAGGTAAAAAAAATATAATTGTAATACAGAAAAACAAAATAGATTCAGGTAAATATATCTGTTCCTTGACAGTAAATTTACCTGATTTACAGATCCTGTTCCTTAAAGTTAAAAAGCCTTTATTATATATAACTGTATATGCAGGTGCTTGTATGTATGTCTGTTCAGTTAGAAGAGAATATTGGTGAGATGCTGAAGAAACATGTCCTCCTCAAAGTGTTAATGAAATGCAAATCAAGAATCAATATCTTCTGAATTGACTAGAATCACTAAATTCAGCTCAAATCTCATAAATCTAACAAGGAACTGATAAAGTTAAAAGGTGAAAAGTAATCTATCTTCAGATCAACTCAAGTCTGACACAAAATGAATTTCTAACAATATCTCTATTTCTTTACCTAGACAAAAAAAAAAAAAAAAAAAAACCTTCTAAAAAGCCATTGGAAAATAAGATATGACGTAGAATGTTGAAGAAGCTGACATGAATGAATATGAATCAAAAAATAAATCTCTTTTCTATTCTTAGCTTCATCGCTGCAATTAAGACCAGCAAGACAAGAAAAGCCATCTCAAAAATAACTTCATTGCATTAGAGTAACAGTTTGCTATATCCTTTCTCAGTTGCGCTATCCTTAGTAAGAAGCTCAAGTTTTTCTTCTCTTCATAAAGTAATAATAACGGAGCCTCCCTTAATTATCACAAGGCTTCAGACAGTGAAGTGGGGGGTGGGGAGTTTTATTGATCTTTTGAGGCTGGACCTGTGTATGTATCTATTTTTTTATCTTTTTATTCGCAAGAAACATCACAAAAATTTCACATTTTATAAAGCTTAACATGAAAGTGTATTTTGCAAACATTGGAAGAGATTTTTTTTCTAATTACTCAAAATTTTACTTTTTCCTAATTATCAACATTTTATTCATACTTTCTGTTTATTAAACATATCTCAAAATAAAACTCCTCAGCCCAATTGTGAAGGTCATATCTGCTTAGAAAATATGCATTCCTGATACTGTAGAGAAAGTCTAAAGTCAATTTTGTTAATAGATATATATTCTTCCCCATTAACCTTGGGTTTAAATTAACTTTTAAACATGCCATATCATCAGCCTCGATATAATAGGATGTTCTGTCCATAGCATTACCAGCATTTGTCTATAAAACCATATATATGTTGCTTCAAGTCTCTTCATTACTTGTGAGGAAATTCTTCAACATCCCCAGACATTATATGAGCAGAGAAATTACATAGTAGTTTGCCACTCCTTTCTTTGTTTGTAATGAGATTTCCTGTCTTAAAACATTTTTCAGTTTCTGAAGGAAATCTTTTGCTATTTCGATGTACCTTTGGCTTTCTATGTCACACTTTCCATATTATTATTATATAACTGTTCTGCTAGTGTCACATCCATATTATCATCTGGATGTGAGAAGTGTATAAAATTGGCACAGAAAATAGAATCAGAGAGAAAAACTGAAATTCTGGCATAATCTGTTGTTGCATTCACTTTTGCCCTAATATTCTTGGGAAGGGCATGAATCAATCTTTTCTCCCACCCAAGCTAAATCGTAGGATAGACTACACACACTAGACTTGGGTAACAGCCAGTATAAGATGACTATTTTGAATTCAAAACCATAAAGAAAGCAAACTACTCCACAATCTTTCCCAAGAATTCATGGAAATTCATGCATATAAACGAAAAGTGATTTGCAAAGAATCACAATTCCACTAAATCCTGAAGGGACATGAACTTTAAAAAAATATCATCTTCACTGAGTATTTACACCAACAGTAACTCTGCTGACTTGAACATTAAAACAAGTCTCCTGAATACAGTAGAACACTTCTTCGTATTCTCACTGTTTTAAAGATTTTGGTGGTGCCGACTCTACTTTCAATGTATTTCTAAAGTATTTTTTTTTTTTTTACATAGAATGGTAAAATTTCATTTAGTGACCCTCTATGAATGGCTCATGGGGCTCTGTTAGGTGAACAATAGTAAAAAAAAAAAAAAAAAAAAATGCTTATGTTTAATAAACCATGGTTCAGACTGACAAGAGTTCTCCAGGCATGTGGTAGTTTCAGTATTTACCCAAAACCTCCCCTACAAAGCAGGATGTGTCACAAGACAGTTTATAATCTGGGGTGATTCGGAGCTTGTAGGCTCAGGCAAAAATTCTCCATAGATCCTGTAATAATGAAGTTGGGTTTGTCTACCACCCCAGATGAGACCCTGCCCTTCGGCATAGCCTCGACTGGGTCCCTCTCTGCTCAGAGGCAGAGTGGTCGACAAGCAGAGAACTAGCAAACCAAGAGGCTTGTGGTAGTTTCTTTCTCAAAGAGAAATGGCCACAGTTTATGTGGAGCTGAGAGGTTGAGTCCATTAAGAACTGTGGGGGAGATAAAGATGCTGCTAGCAAATAGCTACCAAGTTATGAGGGAGAAATTTCATCTAACAGCAACAGAACAATAACAGATATAACATATTCCATGTATTATTTTTTTTATTTTTAATAAAATAATGGTGAATTTATTGGTTATTAAATTTTCCCGAAATAAAAACTTCTAGCAGTCTGATAGAATCTGCTCTTCTCTTTGTCAACACATCTGCAAGTTGAAAGATGGTGTGGACCGATTTCGTAGACTGTCTCTCTCTCTCTCTCCTTGAGTGATCATTCTTCAGATCTCAGCAATGTTAATTCACAGTTGTTTTTCATGGACTTGTTTTGTGGAATTAATATTTTGATATTTTGTCTGTGTACATAGTAATGGATATTTTATTTGTAGTATAGCTGTTAGGAGACTGCCCAGATAGATGCCTTCATCAATTGGATCATACATTGAAAGTGTTTCAGATGCTAAAGTGCTGGACACCTTGCATTTAATTTTGTTGGATGTCCAAGATAGGGGACAACTTCTCTGCTCTTTACCAGTTAAAAATATTACATGTCCTGCAGCAATTGAGACCCCCATCTGCAAGATTATAACACAATGCATCTCAGAAGACATAAATATTTCATTCTTTAAAGCTAGCAAGATTGGAGAAGCAGGTATTTATGTGAGCTTGCTTTGCTTGGCGGACTGCTTTGTTGGCTCTCACTAACTGTTCAATTGTTGAATACTTCCTTGGCATATTGAGTTCCAATGCTTTCAAACTCAAATCTGGTTGTGTTTGTGTCACTAACCAATTTAGCTAACCAGCTGTTGTTCTTAAAGCATCCATTTCATTTCTGTTCTGTGGAGATGTTCTATCATTTTTTCTGCTTACAGAAATTGGAACTCCCTTCATTTCTGCTGCATACTCATTTTGGTTTACTTGATGGCATTGCTTTTATTTTGTGACACATTCAAATGAACATAGCAGAAATTTTCTATGGATCTCTTTCAAATTTTATATCTTCTGGTAACTGGATCAATGACACTCTTCTTCAACTCATTAATTCCTGCATATAAAAAATCATTCACATGCATCACAAATATTCCTTCTCATTTCTCATTGTTATAGCACCTAAAGAGGGCTTTGTTCAACTCGGATTGCTTACAACCCAATCAGCTACAATCATCTTTTACACTGAAGTACCAATTTTGAGATGCATCATCAAGGTCATATGCTGCTTTGTTTAACTTCCATCTTCTTTATATATTTATTTCTTCAGGTGGCATAATAAATATATTTCAACTCAGACTAACTGACTTTCATGCCTGATGAAAACAACTTTCCCACCCTAGCCAATAACTTTACCTGAACCACACCATCTGTTGTTGCCATATCTCTTGTAAAATACATGATCTCCTGCCAGCGAAATTTGCTCCTCTGATGTTCTGATATTGTAATGCAATGCTCTTTTAATTCTGTCCGATTCTACTTTCATGTAAGTTCTTCTTGCTGCATGCAATGCATTGAGATGTTTAGTAACTGAATCATTTATTTCTGCCTCTTCTAAGGATGGGAGTCGATTTCTCTATAATTGAAGGTAAATTGGAATGGTTGCCCAACACAAGATGAAATTGGACAAGATATCCAATTTCATTTTGCATACTGCTTTTTGCATTGACTGCCCAGACAAGAAAAACATTTGTTTCCATTTTGGTATGTTCCTCCATCATTTTCTGTACACACACATCTGTGACATAGTGGTTTCTCTCAGATATACCATTTGACCATGGTGAGTATGCAGCAGTGGTACAAATGCCTACATTGAATTGTTCAGCCAGCTCTTTGTATTCTGCATTAGGAAATATCCCACCATTATCAACTAGAAATTTCTTTGGTGGTCCAAAACCAACAGCCATCCACTCAATTGCCAAATTATCTGTAATCATTTTAGGTGTTTTTCCTTTCAGTCACTTTACTTTTACTGAATCTAGTGAAGAGGTGAATAAAATGTAAAAAGTAAACATCTTTATATTGTTTTAGATCCACTGCCACTACATCATTATATTGCCCAGCTAAAGAAAGAGATACTCTTGACCATGGAGGAGTCTTCTTGAATCTCTTACTAACTTTACACTACTTGCTAATATCTTCAGTTAGCTTTACACATTCTTCATCTAGTGCATCAGCATTTTTTATGATAGCTTTCAGGTTTTTAGCTAAAGGGTGTGAAAACTGGCGATATAGTTTATGGATCTTCTTTTCCCTTCATTATTTCTGTTCATCTACCATGTGAATTTTCTCAATTTTTATTTCACATTCAAGTTGAATATAGTAATATCCAGAGGATGTTGTATCCAATTGAAGAGATCTTCTATTGACTTCCAATGTGTCATTCTCAATGTTTAAATTGAATCTCATTCTTTTCATAAACTGGTTTGCTTAGCAGTAAAGGAATATCATTGTCCACTATGTCTGTTCTTACGGTTATCTTTTGACCACTGATAATACAAGGAATCTCCGTTCCTTCATTTACCGTATTTTGCCTCCTGCACCAAACTTGAATGTTGTTCCACTTGCTAGAAGTTTAACTTTGTTTCTTTTGCTTGCTGATAATAAAGCTAAATACATCTCCTTCCATTCATGCCCAGCGACTATTTTACTGCAAGTACAATCCAGAATGGTAGCATTGACTGTTTCACTCACGAGGACCTGTATACTCCTCTTCCTGATCTTTTATATCTTTGGAAAACCCTCCTAAATTGTACTTCATCCAGTTGAGACATCTGTCTTTCACCATTATCATTTTTCAGGGCATTCTTCATTTCTTCATACATTTCATCTTTTCTTTCTATAATCAACCCCACTGTAAGAACAATTCGTTTGTTGTTTTTTTTTTTATCCAATCCATTGCTATTGATATAGCAAGAACTGTCTAATGTAAAATGATGTCATACTTTTTTTTAACTCTTTGACGATCTTCTCATAAGAAATTGATCCATGGTATCCAACTCTTTCTTCAAAAGATTTTTATATAAACACATTGTTTCACATATAATACTCAGATCATCTTTCTTAAACGATTTATCTAAGATAGTAAAAATCTGCTCAAATGCATTCTCATCTTCAATCCTGATTTCTTCATTTTGTCTGGCCAATCTCGCTTTCTCATTGAAACTTTTTTTCTGTTGTTAAGATGTTGTAAATTGCAAATCCTTATTGCCTTTTTTCTCTTGGTGAATTGAGTTCATAATTTGACATCAAACTTTCAATCATCATAAGATGCTGTTTCAGTCTTCCATGTTGGCAGGGTTAAAAATTTTGTTTTCCTTGCTTTCATCAATTGTTTCTTTTATTTTTTAAATTTTAACTACACTCTGCTACCATGTTTATTAACCCATGATTTAGACTGACAAGAGTTCTCAAGAGTTTCTCCCTCAAAGAGAAATGGGTACAGTTTATATGAAGCTAAGAGGTTGAATTCATTAAGAACTGTGGTGGGAGGGGGAGATAAACCTGCTGCTGCTGCTGCTGCTAGCAAGAATCTACCAAGTTTTGAGGGGAGAACTTCATTTAACAACAACAAAACAAATAACAGTTATAACAACTTACAGGATAATGTAACAAAAGAAATATTGAAAAAAATAGCTTTTATATAATTTAAAAATATAATTAATATTTATTCATGGTTATATGTTGTCAGTCTAAAGTTAATCTGTTTAGAATGAAAATGTGATGCAATCAAAATGATGAACTAAGTTGCAAAATTCAAGAGATGTTAATCTCTCCTGGCTGCTATCATCCCTTTTTCCACTCCCCATGGAAATAGCAAGGTTGATGATAGTAGGTGCAGCAAAAAGAGACATATACTAACACTGGCTTATGCATACTCAATGTTATTCTCTTATCCTCTGTTGAACATCAAGACCATAATATGCATTATATGGGCCCAAGTGCAGCAACTGGCTAGGAGTTGAAGTGCACTATCTCCTCTGGTAACTTGCTGCATAATCTACTGGTGATTTTCTGCTACGTGTTGGAGAGTTAAGCATTACAACTCCCCTGCCATTACCACATAGGTAGTAACCAATGATAGATCCTGTGTCCCATGGTTGGGAGCCTTTTAACCCATAACTGTGGGGATGGGGGCATTAGTACAGAGTGAACACACATTATCTCACTCAGAATTTGAACATTTCCATGTGTTGATAAACATTGTCCCCCGCCCTGCACCTTTGACAAGTAAATTAAGTTTATCTTAAAACAGACAATCAGGTTAGAATTTGAAATGAGGCTCCATTTTTGTTTGATATTGTGCCATCAAAATGTTGTGATTCCTGCACTGAATGACTTGAGACTGAAAATTATAGATAATTAGTTTAATTACCATATGTTGGCAATATGACCAAATTTCACACTTTTCACTTTATAACTATTTATTTCTACATGGTTTTTTTTTTAAGTAAACCTGAATTATCTTCTCTCCATTTCACCCTCCAATTCAAAAGCACTTTTTATTACTGCTTTGTAAGTATGAGGAGGTGCTGAAAAGTTCTTGCTCAGACCAAAATTAAATACAGGTAAGAAAATCATAAGTAGTAAAAGGAGGAAATAACGGTAATATTAGCCGTTTATCCACAAAGAAGCATTTGGCATTAATTGACTGAGCAGAAAGTAGTGTTTTGGTTGAAATTTATAAAATCTTTCTCTTAAACAATTTTTTGGAAAATAAATTTTTCAAGTCCAGTAGCTGTTATTGCTCTTCCCACTATTGACAGGGGGTTTCCTTTATAACATGTTATTTGAAATAGTGTTTAATGTCAACATCTTAATCATGACATTATTTTTTCTTTGAGTTACATAAAGATATCTATTTTAGTTATGGCTACTGTTCAAAGTCTTCAACTGATATGGTTTCTTTTGTTTGTTTTTTGATTCTGTAGTGCCAGACC
Organism: Acanthosepion lycidas; assembly: GCA_963932145.1. NCBI lineage: Eukaryota > Metazoa > Mollusca > Cephalopoda > Sepiida > Sepiidae > Acanthosepion > Acanthosepion lycidas. Next base: position 156,748,777 of record OZ010571.1, read on the forward strand.
ACAAACTTCAAAGAAGCAATGTCTTTGCCATGACTCTTACACTTCACTCACTCAGAGCCTTTTTTAACCTTTGATCTTAGAAAACAGTTGTATACAGGACATTCATATGAAACTTCCAATCTGACGAAGCTATTTAAGAATATGAGACTTCAAGCTGATGTTTTTGTTTTGTATCAATTTGCATTGTTCAGTAACATTATTTCTGGTGCAGCCTATTCTATGTTCAATTTCCTTTTCTTCTATATTAAATTTGTTATAACTGACCTGTATGTTGATGGATTCAGAGTATGATCCATCACTGCTTTGATTCCAGTTCCAGATCATAGTTTCTGTTTTATCTTGAGTCCTATTTCTTGGGACACTTGATAGAGAATGTTGATTTTCTGATCAAGATGATACCTATTTCATCAGCATAGCCTACCCTCTCAACACCAGGTGTGTTTGGGGCAGGGAAGGAGCAGGATTGTTGTCTTCTGTTGATAGATTCATTTGGGATATGGTATGGAATGATTAAATGCTCAGGGCCCATCTCATTACATTTGCATCAGAGAAGGTAAAATGATTTAGAAAATTCTGGGAGCAAAACAACAGGTCTAGTTTGATTATTCACTTCTACAAAGTCTTTTCTACTTTTTATTGAAAGAGATGCAGAAAATCAGCTCAGATTTATTTTCAACATTGTTTGCATTTTTACTGTTAAAAAGCAATGTATATTATTGTTTTTTAATCACAAAATACAACAAATCTCATTTTGAAAAACACCTCCAATATGAGGACAGATAAAACAGTTGATATGCATATTCCTAAAAATGATTTTAAAATTACCAGCAAAGAAAAGCAAGAAAAGACAAAGAGAAAACACTTTTAGAATTAAAACAAAAAAAATCATAGTGAGAAAAAAAGATTAAAAGATTGATATATATGATAAGACATCATCAGTATTATTAATGCTCAATAATACTGGAAGGAGAAAACATCTTCTTGTGATAACGGTAAAGAAATGTGGCTTAAAAAAAAAAACAAAGTGAAATCAGACACAAAATAAAAAAAAGAAATAGGAATAAATTTTTTAAAAAGATTTTTTTGTTTTTTCTTTGCAAATCATTTGTGTGCAGATTGAATACTAAATGTGAATAACAAAAAAAAAAAAATATTTAGTACTAAATGTCAATAGGACAAGATGTCTTCTAAAGTAGCTCTTAAGAATGAGTCAAGTTCTCTGGAAAGATAAACACTTGTTTGTATTGATTTCAATACAAAATACTTATATTGTTACTTACTATACCAATCAAAAAATATCGCAGTCAAAACAACACAGGCAGAAAATATTTCCCATCTTTAGCCATATATCTTGGCATTTAAATAAAGTCACTGATTTTATATAAAATGTTACAGTTGCGAAATATAAAGTGGCAATCACTTCTGAAAAGATCCTTATTAGAATGTGTTTTAGTATCTGATCATTAGTGTCATTAACATCTTAGAGGAACATTAAACATAAACAAAAGAGAATATGTATTTTTATATGCGGCCTGGTGTCCTTTGCTATACACTGCACAAATATTAGTTATTTTTGACAAATATAGCCAAAGCAAGAGAAAAAAAAAAGATTTTCAAGACAAATATTATGGGGTGTCTTTGTGGACAAATAATTAGACTGAACAACCACTTCACTGTCATGTATTTTTACAGACAGAACTTGACATATTTATGAAGACAACCAGTGTTGTATCAGTCAAGGCAAGAGAGAAGCATGTTTTAACAAAAAGTGTTTTAGTTAATTTTAGATCATTGAAAGAGATGTTTTGTCATACATTCGGAACTGCTCCTGGTGTATTTTATTTACTAGTGTCTAAAAGAAAGGCAATAGATTTTGTCTTTAGTTTGGGACTGCTAATCTTCCAGTATGAAGTTTCTTTCTCCAGTGACAAACCTACCATTACTTATACTATGATATGCTTATTTGATTGCTCCAAGATTTGGTGATATTTTATCCCGATGTCTAATCAAAACATAACCCAATTCCTAATCTCCAAAGGGTTTTTCAATACTGATTTTTAAGCCTAAACAAGTATGTTGGCCACAAAACAACATAAGTTAATTCCAGTATAACTTTAACATTGATAATTTCAGTTACAGATCCATGGAAGATACTAGAATATAAATAATGGCTTGTAACAATTCAATATATTAAGGAACGATTTGACACACACACATGATTATGTAATGAGGTGATACTTTCAGGTATTTTGACCTTCAGTACAAAGGTTATTATAATTATATAATACTTTGCAGTTCTTTCATCTTAAGAAAGGCGGAGTTGATTTTCTGGAAAAATATTGTTCCATTTTTGTTTTTCTTTCAATTCATATGCACCATCTTTCTTACAAATTATCAGATATGATAGTTCCATAGAGAATATTTGGAAATATAAAAATTCCTATGACTTTTAAATTTTTACTCCTTTTTGTCTGTTTACCACCAATAAATCATTGTCAGGTAAATTTTGGATTTGTCACTTTTATTTATTATTTGACAGAAACAGTAATGATTGAAACATTTCAATAATATATAAAGTAAGAGAATATAATACATACGAGAGAAAGACCAAAACTAGAAGACATCATCACAAACACTAAAATATCCGACAATGTAAAAAAAAGAAAAACTACAGAAGAAAATGTAGTTTGCCGAGAATGAGAAAAAGACAGCATTTTCGATGGAATCAGTTTTATAACATCAAACATAAAGGAAAAGGAGGAGAGAAAAATCTACAAAACATTCAAACTGACAAAAACTGATTGAAGTAGAGTCAGTAAAAAGTCAAAATAACTCTTGTATAGGCCAAAAATTGTAATCAGAATGAGACAAACAACAAATCTTTTAAGAAATCCAGTGAATGAAGTGGCAGAAATCTAACAAAAAAATTTCTAACGAATAAAAACTGAATATTAACAGCACATTTTGAATGGTTTTGTTGATTACTTTTCTACGGCTTATCAATAAGGTTATTTAAAGCCAGAAAATATTTTTAGATGGTAAGAAATATTTTTTTTGAGATAATAATGGTTTAATGACACAAGTTTTACTAATTAATCCTTTACTGGATGGAGAAGAGGTGGATTCATGCCTTTCTCAAGAGTATTTGCATATAAGTGTATATAATGAACCCAATTGGAATTGGAATTTTGCTCCTTGATTAATAATTCTAAACCATTATCCATTACACCCTTCACATATCCAACCTTACAGCACCTGGCATTCCTAAGTGGTCACTCATCTAGGTAGTAACCAGGTTTAATGTTGCTTAACTTTGAAACTCTGGTTCCTGTACAGATACCAATGTGAAGTTGCTGTAAGCAAACAACCCATTTTGAAATCTCCTACAAGAACACAAATGTGTATATACCAAGAAGATTATGATGCTAGAAGTAAAGATGTGTTGTGAGATAATTTAATATTTTACTGATGCAATTTTTATTAAATTTATGAAGATGCAATTGTTTATGCCTACTTTTAAATAGATAAAGAAATAAAATCTTCCAAGAATAACAACTTCTCGTTACTGAAATGCATACTTATGCAGTAATCATAAAACATCAAACTGGGAAAATGAATTTCTTATTTTCAGCATCAAACATTTAGAATAAAAATTAAGCAAAGATAAATAATTCATTTTCATAGGAAAACTGTTAACAAAATATTAAAAATTAATAATACAATTTTTATCTCCCTTCACTATGATTTAAAAATTATTGTCGTTATCTGATCTTTGAAACATTTTAGTTTAATCTAGATTGCTGGAATCACCATTTTCCATTTCTAGAAGGAAATGGTAAAAAAATATTGTAGAACTTTTGAAAATTGATATTAAAAAAATGTTTACTTTCTGAAGAGAGGAAGGAGGGTGAAAAACAATATTTGAAAATTCTAGCTTTCATTTTGGCTTGAAAGCCAACCACAGGAAAATACTAAGCTACTTCAGCTAGACTATTTCCACAATAGTATAAAGAAGGAAAGGAAAAAAAGACAGAATTTCACTTGCCTTTTGGTCATCTGGCTGGCAAGAAATGAAAGAATTCAGGCTGGACAAAGATTCCTCTTCTATTTGCAGCCGAAACAGCATATTCTTGAGAGTCTCCATACATCGATGTTTATTGTCCACATCTGAGGTAACATTTAACTAGAAAAGAAAACAGAAAAATATTGGGAAACTGGAGGAAATGTGCTTTAATTTCAACAAATTTTTTTTTTTTTTTTTTGCAAAAACATCAAATGACTTGCAACAAGATGGATTTCAAGGCAAACTAAAGGAAACTTTTTTTTTCCACTGTTATAACCATTGACAGTGTCTTTAAATGTTTTACACAAACTATTTCTCCTCTCTTTACCATTCATAGCAATGGACTTGAGTTCTAAGCTATTATAAACTTGATTTTTGTCTAGATCTGCTTAGCTATGAGGCTTTCCTAGCTGAATTGGTTATATATATGAAAGAGAGAGAATGTTGTAGCATACCTACAGATGATAATGGGTATGTTCTCATTCACATAAATACAGTAGTAAATACTGTATGTTGGTCTGAAGTTGGAGATTCATTGTGTAATTCACTTGACTCACTTCTAGCAGTTGACTACTTCTATGCTCTGCTTGCGAATCTTATGTGTTGTTCTTGCCCTAAGTATTATCGTTCATTACCAACCTTAGTTTGATTATTTTATTCAGTAACCTTCCTTAGAGTACAACAGACTGATAGATAGATAGATAAACAAGGTTACTGATTTTCTTATCAAGCCCACTTGCATTATCACTTCATCACTGATCTATGCAAGACCTTTCTTGAACACTAAGAAATGTTTCTAAAGAGAGTGGGGAAAAAAATCCATGATTACATTGCATTTTCCCCAACTATTGACATATATATATATATATATATATATATATATATATATATTGACCTATACAACTTGGTAAAGTAGTAGTTTTGAAGCAGTATTAATCCCTATATCCACATTTTCTTTATCTATAAACACTTTGATATTGGACACTCTTCTCCTATAAGTATAATGGCAATGATAAAAGATCTACCATTCCTGAAAGAAACAAAATATTTAGAAATGCAAATAAGTCAATTGCAAAAGAGTGATACAGACATCATTGTGAGTAGTATATAGAAAACACTACCATTTCAGCAGTAAATATTTACAAATAGAGAAATATTTCTCTTCAGTGCTATCTTTGAAAAAGCTCTCACCATTGAAAGGAGGAAATTATATATTTTTTTTTATTCCATTAGGTTGGTGCAAAAAATAATGACGTAATAATGTTGTTTTTTGATGTTAAAAAATACGTCAAAAAACAACATTATTACGTCATTATTTTTGCACCAACCTAATATTTTTTATCAAAGTGTATCTGAAATGTGATCAGATACAGCACAGATGATTGTGTAACAACTGAGTAGGTTAAACCCCTTTTTATAAAATGGAATAAACTTACAGACACACTGTTTATTGTGACTTAGAGATTTTCTAGAAACGTTTGATCAAATCTTACAGATAATTGCCATTGATGACAAGAAAATTTTCCCAGCCTAGCTAGATGAGGCCAGGTAGCTGTCTGCCTGTACATCAGGATTAAGACCTGATAAGTAAATAGATTCAGAAACTCTTATCAAAGGTGACAGGAAACAAGTGGCAGTTGCGATTGGGCAGCTAGTCAAATTTGCCAGACTTTTACAACAAGGGACTCAGGAGAGCAATACACTGGGGAAGATGGAGGATTAGTGATAACACAACAATGGATCCTGCAACTATAGAAACAGCAGAAGAGCACAGAAAGACCTCAGCAATGATATTGATTTTAGAGTCATTGGCGCCTTGCCAAGACTAATATTTCAGGTTAGAAAAGCAGAATGTTTTTTTTTTGTTGTCTTTTTCTCCATTACTCTGGAAAAAAAAAATTATCCAAATTTCTATCCCTCGCCTTGTACCATGCTCACCCATTTTCATAATAGGCTTGAAAATCAGAATCCTAGCTTTTACCCAGATTCAAACACTGACCACTGGTGGTGATGAAAAATGCACAACATTTCCAGCCGTCAAACGAACAAAACACTGGTTTTTGACTAGCAAGTGAAAGTAACAATCTTAAGTAGATTTAATTGGAAAAGCAACAGACATTTCCAGATAGTATAAGTAAACAAAAAAGATACTAAAAAATTTTAATAAAATATTAGGTTCTACAAAATAAATTTTAAAAATCTTCTTAGTGACTTTATTGCATTCTCTTTAATCTTATCCATGAACTGAAATCTCTCCAGAGCAATATTACTTTGGGAAATACCAGAAATCACAAGCAGTAATATTTTTACCCTAGGGCTGATTACAGACCTGGGTGAGTCTGCCAAAAAACAATCCTAAAAAATGGCAGGATATTTCCCAGATAATCTGTGAATCATGGGTGTTTTGTTTGCTGAAGAATTTCTAAAATGTGAATCGCTTTTAATGGATTTTTGGTTAGGTTTAAATCATTCTTTCCCAACATGAGCAGTAATGACCCCTTGTGGACTTTAGGAGTTTTATTTCATTTGTGGAGTGGTGTACATACTTGGGGGTGGGGGGGATGCATTTATCCATTTTATTTTTTTTTTAATTTTCAGTATTGGCTATAAAAGGAAATTTCTGAAAGGTATCTAAAGTTGTGGGAATCTATCAAACTTTCCTCCATTGCTTTTCCAACTTCCTATATGGCTGAATGTGGTTTCAACACAGTTACACAGCTTCTCATAAAGCTAAACAAAAAAACTGCCTGCAAATTACAAAATGAGGAGATCTACGATTATTTCTAAGCAGCATGGAATCTAGAATAAGAGCTTTAACCAGTAAACAGCAAAGTCAACGATCGCATTGAAAACATTGAGATAAGTTATCAAATAAAAATTGTTTTTTAGCATTTAAACACTAAAAAAATGAAAACAATATTAAAATTATTTTTGCACTAATACCAAAGTGTTACCTTGATATGAAAGATGAATTCAGTAAAATATTAGAAATTTAATTTGGTGGGGTGGGAGTGACAAAAAAGTTTGCGTCTATAAGGGTGCTAGTTGAAAAAAGGTTAGGGAAACACTGGTTTAAAATGACAGTACCAAAATTTTATCTAAGTTTTGATGTTTGAATTATCTTCAAAAAAACTTCTTAAATCATTCAAATATTTTCTGCAAATCAATCTGCAAGTTTCCAAAAAATGTAATGGCAACTTTACTGTGAATCTGATAGTCAAACAATAGCATTTTACTGATGACTAAGTAACCCTATAGGAGAATGTGTTCATGACTATGCCTCAGGTTGCCAAGTTACATCACATCTATATTATTTCTTATGATAGCCAACATGATTGGATAACTTCTAAGTAAACCTTATAAAATTATTTTTTATAACTACTACCATATAACATTTGATAACAAAAAAAGAATATCCTAGAATCTCAGCTCAAAAATTTTGTTAAAAATTATATTCTGTTATTTAAAGAGACATAGAATCCATTTTAACACCAAATTCTATAAAACATTAAAAATAGTTTTAAAAAACTATTTTTAATGTTTTATAGAATTCAGAAATTTAGCCACAATTCAAAACATTTCTATAATTTAAAAAAAAAATTATATATATTTTTTTATCCGTTTTATTAAATGATTTCATTTTGAAACCACTTTATCATCATTTTGTCAAAGTGATTTTCAATTAAATCTGATATCAATGAATTTTAAATGAATTTGAAATGAAATCAGTCATAATAATAATTTGGTAAGGTTCTTTAATTAAAACATGCAAATTCCTTTCTTTGACATGACAGATATTTTTCTTTTTGTTGCATTTTGCTTTATATTGTATTTTTCTCTATATCACCACCCTTTCTATTCTATACACACACACACACACACACACATACGGTTCCTTGTTTTAGACTTTTTATCATTTGGCATAAAGGCCAGCTTGACTTCCAGTCTCTGACATTGGCAGAACATGTCTGATCTCTTGAAATCTCCAACAAACAACAGCAAAAAAAAAAAAAAAAAAAAAAAAAAAGTTCTTTCAATCATAGACAATTGATGCCACAAACCGTGATAGATTTGGTTGCAGAACGTCAAATGAAAAGTGATCAGAAAAAAAGATCAAAAAATAAAAGAACTTCCATTCTGCCATCACATCTAAGTACTTGGGACTTTTAATAACAATGTCCTAACTTGATAAGTATTTTGTCTAAAAGACAGCAATCTGCTTGAAAATGTCAGAAACTCTTCTTCTCACTGTCAGAGATTGTATCATTCCACAAAGATTTTCCAATGCAGCAGTATTTCTGATCCAACAATCTCCCTGCTTTTTCTCCTTCAACCTAACAAGGAAGCCTGTTCACATTTAACACAAGTAACAATGCCCTACAGAGGAGAAGGAAAAATATTCAGAGTTATGCAATAATTTGCATACTGATCTTGCAAGCCATTGAAAGCAAGATCCACCTACATTTAAGCCTCTGAAAGTGTCACCTTATTCGAAAGTTGATGTAATCCAAGGAGGATATAATTTATGAACTATTTTCTCACTTCTGGACTGAGAATGCAATACGCTTATCCCTTTTGGGATAAAATCCAAGTAACAGATAAAGAGCTTTGTTAAAGTACTAGGAAACTGATAGAGGAACATCCAGATAACTGGATCAGGTGAATATCAATATCTTTGATTAGCAAGTAAAGAAGAACAACTCCAAGTTCAAAATTATACAATCACTGTACTAATTGCTTAAAGGTTTGGACTAATGAGTTAGTTACCCAGAGAACAAAATAACAGGCCTCTCACCATTCTTTATATATATATATATATATATATATATATATATATATATACTGAATACTTAAAGACATCTATAGAATGTCTAAAACAATGGAGTAAAAAGAAAAGCAACAAAATGATACACTTGCAGGTATTAATTCCTGTAAAGAAATTGTTTAGTTTTTACATACGCTTTATATTGTTTATTTTTGTTTTTTTAATGCCATGTCCCTTCTGTATGTAGTTGATTATGGCTATCCACGGATATCTTTTCTTTATATCAATAAATTGCCACGGTTTCTTCAGGAAGATTGGGGAGTACTTTCCCATTGCCCTCTCCATAGTTGGAATTTAGAGTTTTCCATCTCTGGTTACCATCCGAAGCTAGAGAGTCAGGTCTACCCTACTATGTAACATACCTGGTTGTTGGTTGAAGAAACAGATGCATGTCTTTCTTAAGGGTATTTATTTGAATGGGAATGCAACAGGCTAGCCTAGGACTTGAACTTGATTAGCCAATTCCACTAAATCAATATCCATTACACTATCCACACACTGTTTAGACTGAAGAGGAACATTTAATTCTTCGGAACATTCAGAAATAACAAATACTTATAATTTGTTTTGTCATCTTTAAATATCCAAAATAATATTTTAAAGTAATACTAATTTTATTATATTTTTATTCGTTATCTATTCTGTCCAATAATTTATTATTACCATTATTATAAACTATATTAATTTATGATTGCATCCTGCTGACTGTGGTTGGTGCCCTATAAGAAGCCCAGCCCATGTTTCACCTTACTTTAACAAATAACATTTACAGCAGCAAATTGACAGAGCATAAAATAAATTTTGGTCACTTGCCAACATGGACATTGTAGTAGGAGTGACCAAAGACAATAATTGGTCAGTGAAAACAAGATGTAAGGCTGTTATTAACATTTTATCCTAAATGAATAGGGGGAGTCCTACTGTGTAAGGAAACCTGGCTAAAGACTTAGATAAATTTAATCAAGTACGAATGGTGTTAGGTCTGTGAGCAAAATGTGTGTATTAAAATGTTTGCCTGTAAAAATAATAATTAAAGACCAAGCTCTTACTTTTGTTGCTGACAGAAGCAAAAGAAAATGAAGAGGATTGACTGATTTTATTATCCCTATACATTGGTGATCTGAAGACAGTGAGAAAGCAGAGTAATAACAATAAAACACTATGCAAGGGAATACCAAAGACATTTGCATACGTCACTTTCTGTAGCAATGACATTAGGCTCTTTAGGTTAAATCTAATTGACGACTTTGTTAAGGCTTCAATGCCAATAAAATGTTTGAAAATGGTTAAAATCAACCAGCCAAATATGTTGCTTCCTGTGTAATCACTTCGATCCAAATGCTACTGTATAGATACTTTTGACAAAAAGTAATCTTAATCATTTTTAATAGGAGCTGTGGCAGTTTGTATTCTAAGAGGCAATGGAAGGAATGACTTCAAGGAGACACATGTCTCTTATTAGCTTACTGTCCCTCAACATGTGGTCTTAGCCTGTCTCTTGAATCTGGGTGTGGGAAATGTATCAACACTTCAAAATTTTCTGTTGAAGTCAAGCAATTTTGGACTTCTATCCAAAACACAAACAAAGACAATCCATCACTGTCAGAATACCACACCTAAAAGATATTCTAACCAATAGCTGACCTACCCTGGTCTTAGCATTCTACAATATATACAATCATAACTGACAAGTTTGTTTTTTTTCTTCTTTTTATGTGTGTTTTTTCACTTCATTGTTTAGCAGACATGTCCGAAAATGTGTAATGGTCAGCTTGACTAATTCTACCTGGAATCTTTACACTACAACAAAGTTATTTTTTTTTCAATACAAAAGAATTCACAACTGATTTTAGCTTAGATTTGGCACAAGGCCACCCAGTGAGGATCAAACACATTACACAGTGGTAATTCTGAATCAGACAAGATTGCTCATGCCAAGTTGACCCACTTAATTAAGCAGTCCTATTTTCAGCTATATGTTGACTATAATTATAGTTATAGCAATATCATTAGTAATGGTTGTAGCAATTCATATAATGACATTTATGTGCACACATGGGTATCATCAAGTCACCAATGACAACCACATCTTCCAGTAACATCTATCCACTGAGCAATACTTCATCTGCATTTTACATTTTACAACCAGCTATTTAAAGAAGGCAGTTCTCTCCACCATTTGTTATCAGAAATGAAATTTAAAATGATGTTCACTGAAAGAATCGGGTTAATGTTTGTGCCATAAAAATCTCAAAATGATCTTGTAAAGACAATTATCTTGTCTTCTCTTAAGATAAATATTAAAATGACTACAAAGATGTTCAGTTAAAACTGTGTTATATATATATATATATATATATATCAATTTTTATGAGATCAGTAAAAAGTAATACACTTCCATCACTCACTACATAGACAATTACTGGTTTGCCAAATCCCATCTCTACAGCAAGCATTGCAATTTTGATTTTTATGTCATGATAATTTAGAAGTAAGTATCAAAGCATTTCACATCCAAGATCTACGTTCAATTCCTACCCTGTGGTAATACAATCAATTTTAGGCTTTTATTTGCCACATAAAGTTTATATTTTTTAATTCTTCCAGAGTTTGAAAATTTTTTGCAGAGAAAATTTACTTGAAAGCATTTTAAATAAAGTACAACTGATGTGATTGTTCTACACTGACTGAATTTAACTGTCACTTTTTGTCTAACCTATGATATCACAGGTAGGATTTATTAAACAAATGCATTAACATTTTCATACACTAATGATTACAAATTTAACATGCAAATTCTGAAAAAAAAATTGAAAGACTAATTATGGTTGTATTTTAGTGCTAACTGCATTTAAATTGAGTATAAAATGTTTGGAATTTTTATATTATTCCAATTGACTGATTTTTACTTCTCTACTTGGTCAGACACTTCTTGCTTAGGTTTCAACATTTTCTGACAGTAAAGAAAATGTTTGATAATTAAACACTTGTGACAAGGTGGACAACAACAAACTTAATCTAAAAAGGTAGTTTTTTTATGATATAGAGTTGCGAGAAAAATTTGAGAGAAGGCTTGATTGTATTTAATAATTGTAGGAATTGAATATGAATAGCGAACAAATTAGAGAAGTTAATTAGCTTTGAGAATTGAGATGATTTTACAGAATGGAACCTGAATATTAACTTGAAGGTAATTTAGTACCCCTAGATACAGACATGTACTCACCTGCCACATACACCAAGTTGGACAAAAATGTTGACAAGTAATAAATTACTTCCTCAAAATAATTATCACTAAAATCCCTTGAGACTAACTTGTTTGCACAAAGACCTTTCCAAAGTATTGGTGTGGTTTCTTTGGTAAAATAATTTCAGAGAAATGAGCTTTCCAATAGAAATGGACCAAGTGGTTTGTTGACCAAAAACATATCTTCTGGTGGTCTTACAGGAAAAACAATTTTCAAGAAAATCAGTTAGCAAAAGACAAGTGTCTGAGGACTATGTGATTGCAAAATTAATGGTTAAATCATGTCAGAACATCATTGGTGACAAGCTGGAGAACTGGGTTCTTTTGTAAATAATCACAGCAATCAAAACAACAAAGATAAGGATACTTGACCAAGTCATTCATGAAATATAACAATATTTTATCAAGAACTGATGTAGTAACAAGCAGATTTACTCACATTCAGAAATTCTATCATCATAGAGTAAAAACTAATTTGTTCACAAACAAAAATTTAATTTAAACATAACATTGTTTGAAAGCCATTGAAAATATTGAACATACACAGTTTCACAATAGAAACACGATTGTTTATAAAATTCCAAATTTAATTTACATAACACAGACTATACTAAATCTTAAAATATTTCTCATCAAATACTCCCTGAAATATGTAGTTGTGCCCAGATGTAGGTACATTTTATCAGAAAACAATAAGTCATCATGGATAGCTGTCAACACAGTTGGCATGGGATTGCTTGCTGTCATGAAATTTTAGATGACTCAACAAGTGCTGCTTCAGATAAGACCCTACCACAGAAATAGCACTTATGTTCAAGCTGGACATATCCTGCTTTCTAAGAGTCCATTTCAATATTGCATGATAAACTCTCTATTCAAAAACTGCCTTAAAACTTACTATTTTCCTCCACAGATCAATTTTCTGTCAATATTTCTTAATCTCAGAGAGCAAAACCAAGTGTTTGAAGACTAATAACATTTTTAAAGTTGTGGGTGGGGGTCTGTATATGTATATACTGTATATATGTGTACATGGATATATGTATGTGTGTATGTAGGTACGCGGCGATGTGTCTGTATATAAGTTATTGTGTACGTGTGGATTTGCATGCGTTTTGAACATAAAAATATAGGTCCTCGCTAGATTAGATAATCGTCATATTTATTGTTTATATTTGATTTGTAACCTGCAGTCGATATTATTTTTGTCAAATTTTCTCAATTACACAGCGTCCCTTTCAATTTTAATTTCACCCACCCCATCTTTCTTCCCCACCACTTCTTTCCTTACCTCTCCTTCCTTCTTTAAGATTTGTTCGGCCATGGTGTGTGTATGTCACCACGAAATGTATCTTTATTGTATTAGACATCCGACGACAATCATTTTTCCACCTTCCACTCACACCTAGTTTTTAAATAACCCTCTCTGTTAAACCCCTCTCTTATGAACTAACATTCGTCCCACACTCTCATAATTACACTCTCTCTAAATTCTATTTTTATTTCCAGAGTAGGTTTTTTCTGTTTTCTTTTTGAATTTGTAGGTCTGATGAATTGGATCGTATTTACGATTCCAATGGAATAAATTATGACCATGGAATATAAGTGTTTAAGCCTTTTTATTATATATATATATATATATATATATATATATATATTACTATTATACATATATATATATATATATATATTACTATTATATATATATATATATATTACTATTATATATACATATATATATATATATATATATTACTATTATATATATATATATATTACTATTATATATACATATATATATATATATATATATATATATTACTATTATATATACATATATATATATATATATATTACTATTATATATACATATATATATATTACTATTATATATACATATATATATATATATATATATATATATATATAACTATTATATATACATATATATATATATATATATACTACTATTATATATACATATATATATATACTACTATTATATATACATATATATATATACTACTATTATATATACATATATATATATATATATATATATATACTACTATTATATATACATATATATATATATATATACTACTATTATATATACATATATATATATATATATATACTACTATTATATATACATATATATATATATATATATATATATATATACTACTATTATATATACATATATATAAATATATATATACTACTATTATATATACATATATATTAGGTTGGTGGAAAAATAATGACATAATAATATCGTTTTTTGACGTTAAAAATACATCAAAAAACGACATTATAACGTCATTATTTTTCCACCAATATATATATATATATATATATATATATATATATATATATATATATATATATATATTACCATTATATATACATATATATATTACCATTATATATATATATATATATATTACCATTATATATATATATATATATATTACCATTATATATACATATATATATATATATATACATATTACAATTATATATATATATATGACAATTATATATATATATATATATATATATATTACAATTATATATATATATATATATATATATATTACAATTATATATATATATATATATATATATATATATATATTACAATTATATATATATATATATATATATATTACAATTATATATATATATATATATATATATTACAATTATATATATATATATATATATATATATTACAATTATATATATATATATATATATATATTACAATTATATATATATATATATATATATATATATATATTACAATTATATATATATATATATATATATATTACAATTATATATATATATATATATATATATTACAATTATATATATATATATATATATATATTACAATTATATATATATATATATATATATATTACAATTATATATATATATATATATATATATATATTACAATTATATATATATATATATATATATATATATTACAATTATATATATATATATATATATATATATTACAATTATATATATATATATATATATATATTACAATTATATATATATATATATATATATATATTACAATTATATATATATATATATATATATATATATTACTATTATATATATATATATATATATATATATATATATTACTATTATATATACATATATATATATATATATATTACTATTATATATACATATATATATATATATATATTACTATTATATATACATATATATATATATATATTACTATTATATATACATATATATATATATATATTACTATTATATATACATATATATATATATATATTACTATTATATATACATATATATGTATATATATATATATATATATATATATATATATATATTACCATTATACATACATATATATATTACCATTATATATATATATATATATATATATATATATATATTACCATTATACATACATATATATATTACCATTATATATATATATATATATATATATATTACCATTATACATACATATATATATTACCATTATATATATATATATATATTACCATTATATATACACATATATATATTACTATTACATATACATATATATATATTACCATTATATATACATATATATATATATATATATATATATATATATATTACCATTATATATATATATAATAGTAATATATATATATATATATAATAGTAATATATATATATATAACCATTATATATATATATATTACAATTATATATATATATATATATACTACTATTATATATACATATATATATATATATACACTACTATTATATATACATATATATATATATATATATATATACTACTATTATATATACATATATATATATATATATATATATACTACTATTATATATACATATATATATATATATATATATATATATACTACTATTATATATACATATATATATATATATATATATATACTACTATTATATATACATATATATTAGGTTGGTGGAAAAATAATGACATAATAATGTCGTTTTTTGACGTTAAAAATACATCAAAAAACGACATTATAGCGTCATTATTTTTCCACCAATATATATATATATCTATATATATATATATATATATATTACCATTATATATACATATATATATTACCATAATATATATATATATAACCATTATATATATATATATATATATTACCATTATATATACATATATATATATATTACCATTATATATACATATATATATTACCATTATATATATATTACCATTATATATATATATATATTACCATTATATATATATAATAGTAATATATATATATATATATATATATATATATTACAATTATATATATACATATTACAATTATATATATATATATATATATGACAATTATATATATATATATATATATATATATATATATATATATGACAATTATATATATATATATATATATATATATGACAATTATATATATATATATATATATTACAATTATATATATATATATATATATTACAATTATATATATATATATATATATTACAATTATATATATATATATATATATATATTACAATTATATATATATATATATATATTACAATTATATATATATATATATTACAATTATATATATATATATATATATATATATTACAATTATATATATATATATATATATATATTACAATTATATATATATATATATATATATATATATATATTACAATTATATATATATATATATATATATATATATATTACAATTATATATATATATATATATATATATATATATATATATTACAATTATATATATATATATATATATTACAATTATATATATATATATATTACAATTATATATATATATATATTACAATTATATATATATATATATATATATTACAATTATATATATATATATATATATATATATTACAATTATATATATATATATATATATATTACAATTATATATATATATATATATATATATATTACAATTATATATATATATATATATATTACAATTATATATATATATATATATATTACAATTATATATATATATATATATATTACAATTATATATATATATATATATATATATATATTACAATTATATATATACATATATATATATATATATTACAATTATATATATATATATATATATATATATATATATTATATATATATATATATTTATATTTTATTACTATTATTATATATATGCGTGTGTGTATATATATATATATATATAATAATAATAGATGGCCACTCGTATTTGAGGATACGTGTCTCCGAGGGTGGCTAGCCAATCCCTATTGCAGTCTCTTGCTCAGGCATATTTGTGTTTGTTCAATACCCACAGAACCAATCTGTAGTTTATACTGCAACACCAGCACACTCAAACCCTCACTCATGATGACTTGAAACTTCATTCTAGTGTAGCTATCAACGACCCAAAGTGTTCTGTCTATCCAATTTCACTCATGAGGGTTGGGTCAACCCATGGCATGGTTTTCAGGCACTTTCCAAAGGTGCTGCACACTGAGATCATCATTCCTCCAGACTGATAACATCAGGAAATCTCCTTCTTGACAAATTGACCATGATGAGATTTGAACCCAGGTCTCATGGTCAGAACGCAAACATTCTTACTAATTGGCCATTTGCCCACATACATACATACACACACACACATATATATATAATATTAATACAATGATATCAAAATCCACTACTCATAGTTTAATGCAATAAGAATCATCAGGTAGATATAATATATCCACCTGATAATTGTTATAACAATTAACAGAATTTGATATTATTATATTAATAATATTAGGATAGTATATTATATTTAGGCTCTGTCATCTTTGGCATTGAGACTTCACTTTACTTTATGTTTTTAGCTTTTACTCTTACTATATTGTGTATGCATAACATATATATATATATATATATATATATATATATATATATATGCTGAAATAAACAAACACTGAAATATTTGTAAAATTATACATGTTAAAAAGTGCTCAATTTCAAGAGAAATTGCAGAGCGATTTAATATCTTAAAAAGATAAGAATGCTGGCAGCCATAACCACAGTAGTATTCTAGGCAGCATTCTTATCTTTTTAAGATATATATATGCATGCATCTTGGGTCTTTTTTTCATCTTGGGTCTCTGTAACCTTTTGAATGAGTTAAGAAGAACATTTAATTTTGTAGACAGGAATATGTCTTTCTCACGCTTTTGTTTTTTCTCATGTTTAACATTTTTCATCCAGATTTCAAAGTTGCCCTTTTTCTTCTGATTTGTAAATTGCTTGTGTGAAAATACAAGAAACGATGGCATTGTAATTGAAAACCAATACCCTTTGTTTCTTGATCCTATCTCTACATTCACTGCGCTCGCATTCTTCAATAAACAATAAATGAATTTCCAATTGAAGGTTCCCTTTAAATTTAAAGAAAATTGTTTGAATGAATGAACAAAGTGAGAAATATAAACCAACAGGTTTCATTTTGTTTTCAACTTAGACTTAATTCTTTCTTTAACAGTGAACAAGAATTTTCTTGGCGTTTTTTTTTTTCTGTTTTTAATGGTTGAAAAAATAATTTCCTCTTTCATTTGTTAGTGGTAAGAAATGATATCCTTGTTTCTTGTTGCTTCACACTAAATTTTGGAAAGCTTTCATGCAGATTTGTGATGATAAAAGAAAGAATTTGGGCTGAAGGTCATTTGCTAATAAGCACAGTTAAAAGTAGATAAAGACTGATTACAAGTTTCAATAGAGTTAATTAATGAAATGGATGAAAAATAGTTTCATCTTATTTTCATTTCCCTGAGAAACATTTATTGTACCTTTGTTTTGTTTTTCATTGATTCTAATTTGTTTCTATTGCTTTTTGCATTTCACTAAGATTTGTTATAAATGAAAAATAAAAAGTTTCTGACTCATTATAATAAAAAGCATTTAATTTTTATTTGTACCCAAGGCAATTCTTTCATGCATAAAAAGATTAAAGTTGTTCTGAAAACTAGTTTTTTTTTACAGAACAAACATGAGAATACTAATTTTAGGAAGACAGTTATGTTCAGAATTTCCCCATTTTGACATAAAAAATACGACTAATTAAAAGTGAAAATAACTGACTGAGGCAAAAATGTTTTCAAAAAACGCTTTAATTTGCTAAATTCATCGAGACAGAAAAATTTGCTTCCAGGTTCTTATGTTTTACCATTTGTGGCAGATCTTCTGTGGGATTTTTAATATGATGGAAACAAAATAAAAATAAAATAAAAGGAACTAAATAAAATTGGCTAGATTATAGACCCCAAAACACATTAAGAAAAACAAAAATAACTTCTAAATATCAAATTCCCAGTGTGTCTCATTTCGGCACATGTGTAGCCGCATCAATGTAAACAAACCTCTTGTCCAATGAAGTCCTAAAGGCTGAAATGCATCACATGAATTTTTTTCCACTTTCTCATGCATCTTTTCTCCAAAACTGCTTTTGATATATATAAAAATGTATATCATTATCATCACATATACAAGAAAAAAAGACAGTAGTTTCTACTATATGCAATACCAAAGTAAATCTTTTTTTTTTAATCATTTCTCTCAAAGCAACATGATAGTGCTACTAGGACGAAAGGGGTTACTGGGAGGGAAGAAGAATGAGAAGACTTTCGTGATGAAAAACGACAATAAAAGAACAAGGTTCAGGAAGACAGAAGATGGTGATTGATGTTGCACTTAAATTTTTGAGGATTGTCAGCAGCATAACAAGAAACTGGAAGAGAATTTCAGAGGTGAAAAGTGTGACAAAAGAAAGTATTAGAATAGAACTCATGGTTACATATAGTTATTATTTCAACAATAAAACAATGAGACCTACTTGCCAATCTAGTAGTAATCTTAAATTCACACAGTCAAGGTACCATGGACGAGAACTCATTAGAACAACTACCATGAAAATATTTATAGAAAAAACAGAGAAGCCATTTCACAGTAGAGGGAAAGTGACTGAAGTCAAGATGCCAGGTCACAATCGATAACATTACAGACACTTTTTGGGATTTTGTCAAGAATCTCGAAATAGATAACCAGAGTGCCAGACCAGATATGGCAGCAATATTCTATGCATGGACAAATGTTAAGGTTTATAAAGGTACAAGATGAATTCTGATGTGATAAATTTTCTGCCTGACACAGTGAACCAACCTTAACAGTAGACCTATAGCAATTGTATCAATTGTTCCACTTTCTGTCAGTAGAAAACATGAGACCAAGAAGGAACAATGAATTGTTCTCCTAGAGGTTAGCATAATGTAGACGATCCTGACCTGGCATGTAGACAAGAACAGTCCGTAATGTAGACGATGTAGATGATCCTGACCTGGCATGTAGACAAGAAGGGTCCGTAATGTAGACAATCCTGACATGGCATGTAGACAAGAACAGTCCGTAATGTAGACGATCCTGACCTGGCATGTAGACAAGAAGGGTCCGTAATGTAGACGATCCTGACCTGGCATGTGGACAAGAACAGTCCGTAATGTAGACGATCCTGACCTGGCATGTAGACAAGAAGGGTCCGTAATGTAGACGATCCTGACCTGGCATGTAGACAAGAACAGTCCGTAATGTAGACGATCCTGACCTGGCATGTAGACAAGAAGGGTCCGTAATGTAGACGATCCTGACCTGGCATGTGGACAAGAAGGGTCCATAATGTAGACGATCCTGACCTGGCATGTAGACAAGAAGGGTCCGTAATGTAGACGATCCTGACCTGGCATGTGGACAAGAAGGGTCGATAATGTAGACGATCCTGACCTGGCATGTAGACAAGAAGGGTCCGTAATGTAGACGATCCTGACCTGGCATGTAGACAAGAAGGGTCCGTAATGTAGACAATCCTGACATGGCATGTAGACAAGAAGGGTCCATAATGTAGACGATCCTGACCTGGCATGTAGACAAGAAGGGTCCGTAATGTAGACGATCCTGACCTGGCATGTAGACAAGAAGGGTCCATAATGTAGACGATCCTGACCTGGCATGTAGACAAGAAGGGTCCGTAATGTAGACGATCCTGACCTGGCATGTAGACAAGAAGGGTCCGTAATGTAGACGATCCTGACCTGGCATGTAGACAAGAAGGGTCTGTAATGTAGACAATCCTGACATGGCATGTAGACAAGAATGGTTCGTAATGTAGACGATCCTGACCTGGCATGTAGACAAGAACGGTCCGTAATGTAGACATTCCTGACCTGGCATGTAGACGAGAAGGGTCCGTAATGTAGACGATCATGACCTGGCATATAGATTTCAGTAATGTTTCCACCACTGCGATTTCGTTTCCCACTGTCTTTTGTATAAATATTTTCTTGGCAATTGTTTTGATGAGCTTGTCTCCATGGTACCTCAAATGCATGAATTTAAGTATACTAGATTGACTGCTAGGTCTCACCATTTTCCTGTTGAACTAGCTCAATGTAATGATATGTTCTATTCTAAAAGTTCATTTTCTTGCAGTTCTCACCTGTGGAACTCTTTTTCTTACTTTCTCTGCTACCTACAACCTTCAAAAATTTAAATGCAATGTCAATTGCCATCATCTGTCTTCTTGAATCCTGTTCTTTTGTTGTTGTCACATTTTCTTTCACTCCCAGTAACCCTTTGTATCTTGATGGTTTTAACACCTTACTTGCAGTGGAATGATTAGAAAAAAAACACAATCATTATCAGTTGCAAAGACTCCTGGGCATAAGTTGGCAAATTCTTCTTGAATATCCTTACAGAGTTCTTCAAATCGTCTCGCTACTAATCCTACATTTCGCATCATTCTATTAAATGTCCATCTTAAACCTACACACCCAACAGTTAGATAAAATTTGCTGACAAGTATTTTCTACTTTGGTGAAAAAGATTGTTGTCTAGCTGTCAAATTGTTTTTATTTTAGTGTCATCGTCAAAGGGAACATCATTTATCCTTGTGACATTATTTTGGTCGGTAGATTCAAAATCACTGGCTTCACCTAAATCTGTAGACATTTCTTCAGATTCTAGATTCAGTGAAGTTATTATTTAAATCAATTTTTTGATTTGTCAGCTTGGTTAATTATTATTTAAATGAATGCAATCAAGAGTTTCACAATGGCAGTTGCTGATAATATGACCTGGTTTTATAGAATTGGTAGAATTTCTAACGAGGACATTATTCCAATCTACTCGATATTGAGATGGTTCTAAATCAAGTTCTTCCTTCAACAGTATTTGAATGCTGATTTGTGTTGTCAATTGCTTTTGGCTCCATGTTAGATACTTGGTTGCTATTTGCTTTTTCAGTTCATTGGTCAATGCACTTTATTGTCTGCATACTCACGACTATTCTTTCAGGTCGAATGAAAAATGACAGAGCCATTCTAACCAATGACAATACCTGGACATCTCCATTGTTGTTTATCTCAGCTCTTGTAGTACTGTTTGTCACCAAGTAAAAAATAAATATCCAGTATAATAGATGAATTGTTTACATAATCCTCTTCTGATTTTATCAAATAATTCTACTAGAGTTAATGACTGTCTTGCTTCATATCAGGCATTAATTCTTCACAATTTATGACCATAACCTTGAATACTGGTGATCAGTCATTAAGAATTGTCAGAATGTTAGGATTCTTCCTAAAGACAAGCTGAATGGACAACATCCATGGATTGTTATATATTGTGAACAGGGAAAAGAAATGCTGTCAAACCTAAAATGTGCTTTAAGGACTGCATCAAAGATGCGCTGAAGAAATGCAACATTCCTTGTGAGCAGTGAGAAGAATCTGCATCTGATCACAATAATTGGAATGAGGTTGCTAGTAGTGGAAGACGTCACTTTGAAGATGAGAAAAGGAGGCATGCAAAGCTTAAAAGAGATGTGTGTAAAGGCGTCCCCAATGAACTTCCTGGAGACACCTGCAGGCAGCTTGATCTGACATGTACAGATTGTAGTAGAGTATGTTTGTCAATGGCTGGTCTAAGGAGCCACTTAAGAGTGCACTGATGGAAGGTGGCAAATGACTATAAAACTGTAGATGTCGAGCAATTGAAATGTGATATTTGTGGTAAGATATGCAGGTCCAATAGAGTTTTCTTGCAACATTTTTAACTGCATGTTAAAGTACCACCTGCTGTTGTACTTCTTAAGTACCCTGTTTGTGCCAGAGTATGCAAGTACCTTGGTGGGCTAAAGAGCCACATTTGTTCAGCACATCAGTAGATATTCTCCCCAAAAATAGGTAGTAGTAGTGTCTGTACTCAGACACGAGTTGGCAAATGCCATATATATATATATATATATATATATATATATATGGTTAGGTAAATGAGATTTAGGTACCTCCAAGAAATTGCTAAAAAAAGAGCATAGCTTGATGAAAAAGACACCAACCTTGCTGAAAACAAAATTTTATCATCTAAATGCATATGTTATCATTAAGAGGAAAGAGCAAATTTTTTTTTAATTATTTTTTTAAAATTTTCCCATATTTTTAGAACATTCTAAATTTTGATTAAAAAAACCTTGTTTCTCTTTGTATCAGCGGAACTAGTAAATAACATAGACAATTTTTAGCATGTTTTTTTTGGTATGACACACATTAATTTGGAAAATCTTGCAAAAATATAAATAATTGTGAGATGTTAATGAAACTTCCAGGAACTATTCACAGATGATCAAAATTATTATAAATATGTTTTGTTTTTATTAAAGTCATGGCAGAAATATATTTTTCAAATATTTATTACCCCCCCATAACTAATTTTATGAAAACCCTAGAAATTCGATCGAATCAGGTTTAGTGATTACAATAGTTAAGAGCACAAGGCTTTGAGGAATGCAAATCATGTTTTTTTTGTTTTTAATTGGACCCCCCCTACCTAAAAATCAGCTCTGAATTGTAACATACAAAACTCAATAAAACAAAGATATTATTTAATTTCAAATGCTCTTATTTGCTTTTAGTTGTTTTTAAGAATATGGACAATATTTTCTGAAAGCAATAAATTTTTTCAATGAAAAATGAATTTTTAATACAATTATTTGTTATTTCTTAATTATAATAGATTTTTACATTTAAGTTGTTAAAATATTATAAAATTAGTTAAAGGCTACATCGGGTTTCCTAAGTCTCCTCATGAGATCTTTTTTTAGCATGTTGTAAATTGTATCATTTTGACTAATCAGATCTGCAGTAATTAAAAAATGTGACTTTGTGTTTATAATCTGGCTGTAATTATAAAGTACGGAAGACCAAACAGAATACAATTAAGTTGCGTTATTTGAGTTAAGCATTGTTCTCCGCTGTTAAGGCCTTTACTTTTGCGAAACACGTGTGGGGAAGTTGTAGTGATAATTGGAACAATAATATTCTCCCACCTGATCGCAAATGGCAGCGTATATGTTCCACGTGCAAGGTTTATCTTTTTGACTGGAAAAAGAAACATGGCCGCCCCCAGCAAGCTTGTATTGCGAATGGTCACGTATCCTCATGCAGACAGTCTCGTAAAGCCATGGAAAGTGGATTCACACATGCAAATGAAGGAAGGCAGAAAAGTAGATAAAAACGCTGAACGCCGGTGTCTGGGCAGTTCGAAAAATTGTAACATTGAAGGAGAATTGTGTAAAGGAGAAAGCAGACGCGCAGAAGAAGATTATTGAGAAAATTGAAGGAGTTTATCAGTTGTTGCGGTTTTACACCAGGCTTATCAAGAAAATATTGTGTTTTGTTCAGGAATTTTTGTCAGACATCGCAGATTGCAACAACAACTACAGAAGTTAATTTGATTTTTCAATTTCAACTGACAAGGGTACCTACAAGTATCAGTATCATCTTATGAAATTTATATGATCTTATTTTTATATTAATCTCAGTTATGACATTTTCCCATAATTGAAATATCAAAATTAATAATAAAATGAATGGAAATACAAATAACACAGTAAAATGTAATAAATGTACATAAAATAATAGTATTTTATGTACACTTCTGATAAAATTTCATAAGAAAGCTACCTATAAATTAATTAGCTACCTTTCTTATGAAATATGAAATTTAATGTCACTCTTAACAGTCTTATTTTAATTTCTTTAGAATATATTTTCCATAAATATATAAGCATAGTAAATGTAAAGATGAAAGCTAAGTACAAAAAAAAAAAAATTAGAGCGCTGAAAGTTTTCCTTAAAAATAACGAGGTAAATAATTTGTTCACTTGATGTAAATTATTTCACTTTTCTCCTTCCATAGAACAAATTAGCCTCATGGAATCCATCAATATGTCATTCGTTACCTGTCAAGTGATGCAAAAGTTTATAACCTGCTTTGTTTTATTTTCATATTACATCTTTTCGGCGCAAAAGCTAAGTTAAGCTTATTTCAAAATATTTTAAATAAACATTATAATTTCTGATTTTCTTAAAATAAATTTTGAAAAAATGATAATTGATATTTAAAAGAATTTCAAAGATTTTTATAAAATGGAAAAAAATGGTTAATTTTGCTGACTCAAAAAAACACGATTTTTAACGAAAATTTTGGACGTGCTAGGAACAATTAAAAAATGTAAAAAAAAATACCCCAAAAATACTTTGATCTTTCCTCTTAGTAATAACAAACATTTAGATGATAAAATTTTGTTTTCGTCAAGTTTGGCATCATTTTCATTTATGCTATACTCTTTTTTTTTTTAGCGATCTTGTGGAGGTACTTAAGATAACTAGATATTAGCGACTATATACATACAATGCTTGCACGCATACGCTGGTAAGCAAATAAATAATTACCAATAGTAGCTAAGAGGTGTAGACATAATAGTGATCAATGTGATTAGACAGAGCCAAAAAATATACATTAATAAATACACATATGCCTACATTTGGTGTGCGACAAGTTTCGTTGGTTGCCCAACTCGTGTTGATGCCCTAAATAAAAGTAAACACAATATTAAACTAGAGTACATCACAAACACCAGCATGAATACGAATAGTAAACGTAGGAATAGAAAACAGAGCATAATTTGGTTCAACCTACCTTTCAATAGTAACGTCAGAACCAATATCAGCAGAATCTTCCTTAAATTAGTGTGCAAATACTTTCACTATAACACTTTTCTCAAAAAAATCTTCAACAAGAACAACATTAAGGTTAATTCCCAGCATAATAGTGTAACCCTTAATAAATACTTAAGCAAAAATAATTACAACAGTAGCTATGATAATCAAGAATGCAATTACTGAAAAGAGAAATGTCCTTTGAATGGCAAATGTATGTATAAAAGAGTTATTTATAAGGCCAGCATCAAGCATAATAACCAAATTAAATTTTATTTTGGGTCAACTGCTAATAATTGGAAAAAATGTTTTTATCATGATAAAATGACCTGTAACAATAAAAAATATGCAAATTCCACAGCACTCCTTAAATTTTATTGGGGTATCAAAACAGATAGCTACACACCTGCAGTGAATTGGGAATGGGTCGCTAAAATCAACCCATTCCCAGGTAGGGGGAACAGGTGCAAATCTATCTTTACATGAAAAATTATTCATCCTAAAAAATATTAATAATTCAAATCTACTAAATGAACGGAATGAGCTAATGTCTAGCTTCATGCATAGAAAAATGTCTCTCTTAAAATATTGTAATCCTGGATGACCACTTTTTGTCTAAATTTAATTTCAAATTTTAATTTTCTGCCCATTTTTATTTTAAGTCATACACCGATTAACTCCCTTTAACCAATCAAACCATTTTTACAAACAGCATCTATCATTAAAATTTTAAATTTTAAGCATACTTCAATTCCCCTTTTTGATTTTATTGACTCCTATCTACACGCCATTTCCTGCACTTAAACCCCAGTATTACTTTAGTATTATTTTAGTGCTATTTTAATTTTGATCTATTAGCCAGCGTCCATCCGATGAGCATCTGTATACTTTTTTTTTAAAGCAATAAGCTATATCTCATGCCCGACGAGTTGGGCAACCAATGAAACTCGAGTCACACACCAAACATAGGTATATTTGTATTTATTAATATATATGTGTGTGTGTGTGTGTAACAAAGACAGAAATTATCACCAACATAATCAAACAAATGAAAAATAAATTAATCCTTTGAAAATAACATTTTTCACCCAACGGCTTGCCTTCCCACTGACAATAAAAAACATGCTCCATAATCTACACTATATACATTATTCGGACTATTGTCCTCATCTTTGTCACCATATTTATAAGCATGCCGGCCATTGTACACTCCGCCCTTCTTCAGGTGATTGGAATGTCAAACTTTACTCTTTATTTCGCTCACTGAGGTAGACTGTTCTAGTTCCACGTGCCATGTTTTAATGTATGTCAGTTATCAGTTATCTCCTGTTAATTACCCTCTCCAAGTTCTCCACTGCCTTAACCAGATATTGAACTCAAACTCTTTGGGTCCTGTCACTGGACCTACCTAATGCCTTTATCCACTGTGCCAGGATCCAGTGACAGGACCCACAGAGTTCAATACTCAGTTAAGGCAGTGGAGAGGGTAATTAACAAGAGATAACTGACATCCATTAAAAATATGGCACAGTGAACTAGAACAGTCTACCCCAGTGAACAAAATAAAGGGTTCAGTTTGATATTCCAACTACCTGAAGAAGGCCAGAGCATGCAACGGCCAAAACGTTGTAATAAATATGGCGACAAAGAAGAGGACAATAGTTCGAATAATGTAAATAGTGTACATAATACCTCATCTCAGAAATATAGACAGATACTTCATGATCTCTTTGAGAAGTATATAAGCCTTGCTTCTAGACGAAATAAGCTAGTGAGAAGATACATGCAAGAAAGAGTTTATGAACTCCCTTACTCATTCAGCCGTCTTCCTCACCAAACTATGTGACACTTTCACTTGTCCTCCCCCTCACCTTTTCCCCTTGACTCTTTTTTCACACATACACACAAATAAATCAGATTTCTTTTCATCTTAACAAAAAAATACAAACAATCACTGTAAGAATTCATGCATGCATAAGAAAAAGCAAAATTATTTAATTAATATTCTAAACCACTGAAGGAAATTAAAATTTCAAGAATTTTCATCTTACCATCCTGTTAGCATCAGAACAATTTCTACTTAAATTGGTGAAGCACCAAGTTTAGAATCTGGCATGAGTCCAAGACTCGTTGCGTTTCACTTTGTCTTTAATAAAATAAATTTAAAGGACATTCTGGGGAAAAAAACAAAATAGTCCCCAAAATTACTCATTAGCATCAATTTCTGTTGTAAAAACAACATATATACTGCTGACATTGTCTCAGAGATAAAGAAAACCATTTTCTAAGAGATGTGTTTCTTTTTGTATTCTCAGTTTTATTATCCACTTCACAAAATCTGATTAAATGATTAAACATCAGCTACTTTAGGGGAGAAATCGTTTCTTGGAGAGGGACAAGAACTTTCAATATCCCCCACATCATAGAAATATTTTTACATTTCAAATTGAATTGTTATCATTTTTTTTCTCTCCATTGAATATCTTCATCTTGTAAAGATTTTGAAGATTTTACAAGACATCACAAGACTTAAAGAAATGACCTTCATCACAACTCATTAAAATTCATTAACATAAAATTTTCTAATTACTGACTTTAATATTTTATCAAACAAACCATTTCTGATTTGAATTTCAAGAATTTTTATCTTACCATCCTGTTAGCATCATAAGAGTTTCTACTTAAATTGGTGAACCATCAAGTTTAGAATCTGGCATGAGTCTGGGAAAAATTTCATAAACATCAAAAAAAAATCTACCTCATTTATACAAGGAAAATTTTATAATTTATAAAGAAAATCTTGTTGTGTATCTGTGAGCATCAAATACACAAAAGGAAGTGGTCAAATTTGTTTTCATTTGTTATGAACATAGAAAGCAAAAAAACATCCAATCATTTCTAATGTTTCTCTTCTCCATCCTATTGTAGTTGACAAAGTTCAAAAAGCTTCTTCTGATATCAACATGCCAAGTGTCTCATCATAAATTCATTTCATGGCACATTCAAATACTTTTAAATGCCATGATGTCAATAAAATATACAAACTCAAAAAAACAAGAGAGAAGTACATTTCAACAGAAATAATCCTAACAAATATCTCTCTCTCTCTCTCTCTTTATATGCCATATACCTTCAGGTCTACATGATCCTTCACAGCTTCCTTTTTTTATAAAAAAAATATATAGTAAAAAAAACAACAATATTACTCTGTTCCTAAATTTAAATAACTAAATTAAAATCTTTTCTCAATTTAGGAATCACAATTTATGTTTATTCTCTTCAAAAATTAATGTAAACAAAATATCATTTTTGGATTCAAGAGAAAGACACTTTCATTTGTTTACTACAAATTCAATTTGGAAAATGAAAATGTCTTGCCAGTTATTGAAAAACTCTAAGAAAAAACAAAGAAAGCAAATTATTTTCATCTCGTAACACATTTAAGTACTTTTAAAATCTACAAGCACAGATAAATACATTTACGCCTATCTGGGTTGATTTCAGCTGCTCCCCATGATCCTTGAACAAAAGTGTGTCATATCCTGAGAATGCATTTCACTCTTTTTCTTCAACACAAAACAAAATCTCAAACCTTAATTCAGTCAGCAAAATTACAACTGCTATAAATTGAAGCAATTCTTTTCTATTTAGCTGAGTGATTTCAATTTACAATCATTTTTTTTTATTATAACTTATAATTATTCATTATTATTTGCTTGTGTACATGTCAAAATTTATAATTAGGTTTAAAATACCAAATTTAATGCTATATACAACTTATGCTTTTTCCTCAAAAACTCTCCTAGATTTTTTTCATATTTACTAATTTTTATTCAAATATTTATTCAATATTTGTACTTCAAATATACTTAACCTTAGTATAATACAATATTAAATGTAACTACCAGGTGAAGGATTTTGTATGTCAACAGATATATGTTGCTTAATCAAATAAACCAGTCAGTGAATTTGTAAACACTATTTTTCATCATATGCATTGTATTATGGCTGCAGATTCTTGTTGGTAATACACACACACACAGCAATAAACATACCTTGATAGCATATATATATATATATATATATAAAACTAAAGTATGGCTTACTAAATATGACAAAACCAGATATAAACTACACTGGCTAATGTATATATAAAACACTATCATATGAAAAGCAATACTGATTTGTACATTAATTTCAAGATTTTGTTACAATCATTTGGATTCCATTTAGAAAATGACGTGTTCCAAAAGATTTTTTGCCTCAACATTTTAATCATTTCAGAAATCCAAAAACACATTATTTTTTAAAACAGTAAAAACTAAATCTCTCCATCCTCAGAGAGTTGTTTTGCCTCAAATGTTTTGACAAAGTTCAAGAAATAATGAAAGCAAAATGCAGATGCAATTTAAAGTTGGACATTTTAAAATTGAAGGACCAAAAATTAGATTAATTCTCAGTCACTGGAACAATATAGTAAAATTTATATTTCAGTAAGCTGAACTCGCATGCCTAGTTTAAGGTGAATGTGAAAGATTATAAAACTTAAAAGAAATTCTGTTGAATGAATTTTTTTACTATTATGATTTTTTGGAAAAAAAATTGTTGAAATAAAAAATGTTCAAAGTTTTAATTAATGTTTCAAATTAAGTTTTTCAACTACACATTTGTTATATGTTAAGCTTGACAAAATAAAAATGTCAAAAAAAATTCTAGGAGATATTGTGCAATACAATCTCAAAACTTAGGAAAGAATCAAAATGCAATTTCTTAAATATATATTCTATAATATAAAGCTCAATTCAACTATATATATTTATTGGTCACACAGCCTGATCTCCCCTAATTACTAATATATTTCCATGTTATGGTAACTGTTAAAGTAAAAATAGCCAACATGTTTATGAAATTACCAGCAGAAGGATAATGCCTAGTTGAAGTATTAAAAGCACTATGCACAATTTCACAAAAGTAAATTGGGAAACATCATGATAATAAATGATTACCAGGTCGATTACATAAAAAAAAAACCCACAAACACGGAGGAGATCTGGCTCAGTCTCAGTAGAAAAGCCATTTATAAAGAGAGAATTAATTTTTACATTCTTTTGCACAGATGACATCTAAAAATTATTATTACATTTTATTATTATGATAGAAATATAAGTTATAAATTATTATTATTATTATGATAGAAATATAAGTTATAAATAGTGTAAACAATTTCTTTCATGGCACAGATTAGTTGGTAAAAAAACTTGATGTTTGAGTCGAGTGAGAAAAGATGGCTGAACATGATTGGTTAAGTAAAAGATTAATGTTTTTTTCTTCAAAGAAGAGAGAAAAGTTGTTTATTCCCAGTGGCTGTAGTTCTTAATTGTTTTTTTGTGAACACTACTTTTCAACTTGAACTACCTTAACATGTTTGTTATTTCTACCAGCACAAGATTTACTTCACATTGTCTTCATATTCAGACTGACAGTATTGATTGCTACCATTATTGTTATGCTCTCTTTGATAAGGTATTTTTGAATTGCTCTATTCACTTTTAAGAATTGGTGTCTTTGCTAGATCTGACATTAACATTAGCAGATTTGTGTTTTATTCTCTGTCCAATCACAGCACTTGGATTAAGATATTCTTTACTGTCACTCTTTTTGTAAAATACTTTATTACCTTTGGAAAGATCTTCATTATAAGAATGTTCAATTTCTATTTCCAAGGATATAACTTTTACTTACCGCTTAATGACAAATAAACTACCAAATCTTTCTACCACTGAAGAAGAACAGTCAGTTTGCTCTGTAGAAACAAGTTCTATTTTTTTTTCCTATTACTTATATTATTTACATGCAGACTATTGTCGTCATTATTGTTGTTGTTATTGACACAACATTTGAAAAGCCATACTGATTTGTAACGAAGGCCAGCAGGCTATTGTGCCTGCTGGCCTTCATTAAACAAAAGAAAAATTATTTTTCCAAAGTTCATAGGATTTGTTTAAATAACAAGTTATTATTGCCCATGTTATGGCTGAAGTACACTCTGTACAACAAGTAAAATGTGCCGACACTTTTATGAAATCGCAAGCACGAGGATAAAGAGTTAGTTCAAGTATTAAAGGTACAATGTGTTTTGTAGAATCTCTGTAGAAAAGGATTATCAGGAATATTATAAAATACAAAGACAGAAGAACATCTAACTCATTTATTACATTTTATTCAAGGAGGCTTTCACAAAGAAGAAAGATAAACTTTTATATTTACAGTTCCATTATAGAGATAATATTTAACAGCCACCAATTGTATTACTTGATGCCAATAAGTGAACATGCCTCATATTGCCATAACAAGAGAATATTGTGATAAGTAGGTGTGACCAGTCTGCTAATACACTGCTCTTTATTTCTTTTGTATCATATTCTTTTGGATATTTTTACTTTTAATGATTTAAAAAGCAGCATTCTTTAAAACAGGATGATAAACAAGAAAACTGGATTGACAAGCAAGAAGTATTTGAAGAAGCTGGTGTAAATAGAAAAAAAAAACAAATGTTGAATATTAAGAATGTTGGCTAGAGACATGAAAGCAACCAACCTATCATCATTAAGTAAACATCTGAAAGAGTAACATTTTTACTGATGAATGTCAAAGATAAAACACTGCCAGGACCTGATGGCTGGGCTATTGGTTTGCTCATTCATGAAAATAACCAATCAACACAATTTAGAAGTCAACAGAAAGTAGGTGGAATAATGTTTGGGGCTAGTACTGTTGACAGTAAAATTATAGTGGTAGTGGTGGGGGGTCCTTTTAAAGTTGATGGTATCTTGATATTTTATGTGTCAAGTCCTTTCAAAAAATGACAAACTAAGTGATGTAGAATATAAACTCACTAGTTCGACATTTTGGTATAAATTTCTCTTCTCAATACAATCTGCCCCCCACTCCCATGACTAACAATTATTTGTATAATGTTATTTGAGGATTAACTTCATTCAAGACTAAGAAAAAAAAAGAAGAGATGCATAGAGATAGTGGACTCTCCCATCATATTCAACGTATGAGGGTCAAGCAGCTCAGTTTCTAGGAACCAACAGACCAAATACCAGTAAATATGATTTGGTTATAGTGGTGAAGGCTTTGTGCAGAACCAACCACACTTTTTGAAGAGCCGAATACAGAGACTTGGTGCACTACATGACACAAAGTCCCCAAAAGACACTCTACAGATTTTGAATTCAGAGCCGTCCTTCTCCTAGACCAAGGTATATAGAACCAAGTCTGTCCTGCTATTTACCCATAGCTAGAGGGAGAAGAAGAGGATTCATACCTTTCCCAAGGGTATTAGCACATAAGTGAATATAATGGATTTGCCTGGAATTCGAAATCAGCTCTCCAATTCCTCAACCCGAGCCGCTATTCACTACTCCACCATGTGTATATGTATATATATATATATATATATATATATATATATATATATATATATATTACAATCTATCATTCATACAAAAAGTAAATTAGTAAAGTTAGTGACATAAAATGGCGAAATCCCTTTGCAAACAAAATTTTAAAGGTGCATTAACCTACAAATCACTCAATGAATGTTATGATCCTTGTATTTAAAAATTATAAGCTGTATAAGGTCTTTCTTTAATACACAAGTACTTTCAACTGTACATTCAGTCATCTTCAGACATGGAAATTTTTTTTTTTTTGTAAAATTCAGGTAGCATCCAAGACGAAAAAATTAAATGAGAATCAAAATATGTTTTTTTTAAAATGCATTATTGTTCATGGATACAAACTTTTGGTGTGTGCTTTTTGAAAATTTAAGAGAGAATGGCAATTTGAGAATTTTTATTTTTGCTGTAGGAGTTTATCAGTCAATGTGGCATGAACTAAATTGTTCAGTATATAGAGTAATGTCTTAGTTGTTATCCCGAAAATTTGCACATCAGATCAGTTCTTTTAAATCAAATGATTTTCAAATTAAATGATTTCGCCATTTTATATCATTAACTTTACTAATCTACTTTTTGTATGAATGATTCATTGTAATATAAATTGAACTGCACCACATATTTTATATATATATATATATATATATATATATTACATGAATCATTCATACAAAAAGCAGATATAGAAGTTAATGATTTAAATGGCGAGAATACATCTTTTCAAACAATTTAAATAAAGTACATTAACCCTGAACCTGTATATGAATGTTATGATCCCTGTTTATAAATTCCAGTTGCATAAGGTCTTTTTTAGTTTTTTACAAGTTTTCATCTGTTCCTACAGATATGGAAATAGATTTGTTTTTGTTTTTTACTTCCCGGTAATAACAGGACAATGAAACAATAGATGTGATCCCAAAAAATGTTTTTAGAAATTGTAAGAAATTTTTTTGAAGCATGCGGTCGCAACGCTGAGGTTGAATTTTTAAATTTTAAGATTGTGCATTTTTGTACTAATATGCTAATAGGAGAATTCTTTTGTACTGGTAGGTTTTTCAGTCAATGTGGTATGAACTAAATTGTTCAATAAATACAGGAATGTCACAGTTATTATCCGAAAGTTGCACGTCGGATCAATTATTTTAATATCAAGTACGTGGTGCAAAGGTCTTTTTTTAGTTTTTTACAAGCTTTCATCTGTTCCTACAGACATCTTCAGGTATGGAAATAGATTTGTGTTTGTTTTTTACTTCTCAGTAATAACAGGACAACGAAAATATATACCTGAAGGTGTCTGTAGAAAGTTCAAATATGGTTCATTTTCTCAGCGATTGATTACAGCAAAAGGCGAAAGAAAACAGCAGTGAAAGAATCATAAATAAATATTTTAGTCTATCATCCATTTGTTAATTTGTCCTTCATGCAGTTAAAAGCCACTTGACTCCTGTGTGTTTGTAAATTTGGCCCTAATATATAAGAGATACAAAAGATTTACTTACTTTTTATACCTATCCAGAAATTGTTATTTTCATTCATTCAAATTTATTGCACTGAACTTGCATTTATCAGTCATTAAAAGTATCACAGCCTATGAAGCCCAAAGCAATATGATAGAATGACGTCCATTATTCTAGAGGGTCAAAATATTGATTACAGATTTACCAGCAAAGAAATAAGCAAATAATTTTAATTGCAGGAATCTGGTGAAATTCCCTAAGGGAAACATGAAACATAAATAAATTAATACGATAATAAACAAAAATTGTGAATAATTTTTTTCATAAGTA
Source organism: Acanthosepion lycidas (assembly GCA_963932145.1). Taxonomy (NCBI): domain Eukaryota; kingdom Metazoa; phylum Mollusca; class Cephalopoda; order Sepiida; family Sepiidae; genus Acanthosepion; species Acanthosepion lycidas. Next base: position 156,784,337 of record OZ010571.1, read on the forward strand.
AAACTCAGCATTTTGTAAGAAATAGTCAAACTTAAAATATTAGATGAAATCTATATATGAGGGGATGCTGAAAAGTTCTTGGCTCAACCCACTTCTCAAAATTTTTTTTTTTTTGTATTCCTTCTTAGTTTCAGAATCTCATCTTAGCATTAATATTAATTACCTCACAAAGTTTACATATTCACACATTTCTTTACATATAGTGTGCGATGGATAAATTGTCTTCTAAATTACACAAAAATGAAAACAACACTGACATCTTATTTTAACAGATATATTTACCAAACTTACACGCAAATATCTTGAAATACTAAAGAGTAAATTTATTCAATAAAATCACCATTGGCTTCAACCATGGTCTCCAGATGACTTTGGAATCTCCTGAAACTCTTCTAGATGGTCTCCTTGTTTAAGATGGTGAATGTTGGCCTAGTCCTTGCCTTCAGTTCATCTTTGGTCTTACAAGAAATTTTGTTAGTCTATCACCCACACATCCAGGAGGTTTAAGTCTGGGGAGTTAGATAGTCAGATGTAAAGGGTTATGTGGTCGCAGAAATTGTCTGACAGCGATGACTGGGTTCTCCTGTTTGTGTGGCATGATGCAGAGTCCTGTTGCCAGACATAGGGTCTTCCAGCAGCCACTCTCTTGACCCAGGGCAGCACTACCTCCACAAGGCACTTGGTGTAGGCCTCCGTGTTGAGTCTGAGGCCCTGTGGGAAGATGAATGGCGGCATAACGTCGCCATCTCTCATAATCACTATTAGACTAACCCAACTCTTTCTGAATCCTCAGCGCTGTCATTAGATTGACACCCAAACACACTGAAATGTTCATATTGGAGCTTCCAGCATGAATGGCAAGCATTTCTAAATTTCTGGCACGGTGAATTGCATCATACTCTTGTCTTTATATAAACTTGGCTGTTCAGTTTACTTACTTAACCCAATGGAACATTTTTTGCATTATTACTTACTTGATTATTGTTCCCCAACAAAAATTGCGTCCTGAGTAAGATGTTAAACTACATCTGCGTCCTGGGTAAGACATTAAACTACGTCCATCAGGAGGTTTTGAGGAACGTGGAACCACCTCTTAATTGCTGGTGTTCCCATGTCCATCCTGACCTGGGGTGGTAACACCTGTTAGGGTCCAAGCTATGGGCAAATAGTTAACTATTACCAGCAATACAATTTTGAAGGAAATATATTACCAGAAACAGATTTTTAACAAAACAAAATATTACCAGCAATAAAAATTTTTGTCAGCATTAAATAACCCATTGAGGTTGATATGCCACCAAACCAATCTAAACCAAAGAATACATACTCTATTCATATAAATCTATCCTAAAAATGTTGTCGGCATTAAATAACCCATTGAGGTTGATATGCCGTTAAACAAAATAAACCAACCAATCTAAACCCAACAAAAATAAAGCAAGGAAGGGACAACATTGTGATATTTTTTTTCCTCTGCCTTCACTGCAATGTCCTGATACTTGCTTTTAACTTAATTGAGCAAAAAGCAAAAAAAATGAGCAATGGAAGATTGTCTTAGATTTATTCTGAGGTGAAGAAAGTCAACTAGAAGATCAGAATTCAGAATTATACTGTTAGGGGCAACCATATAATAAAAAATTATACTGTTAGGGGTGGCAACCATATAATAAAAAAAAATATATCATTAAAAACTAGGTCATAGCATCTACTTTTAACAAACACTAATACAAAATCTATAAGTATTTCAACAAAATGAGGCTGACCACTTGCTTTCTTAATACTGTATAACTTAGTCTGACACAAAGTTAAAACAGCAGGAAATTGAAAGCTTGTCTTCCACCAATCTCTCAAATGGAGAATGATTGTCTACCTTGAAAATAAGCATTCAAAATATTGGCTTTTATCTGGACACCAACCACTGGCACAGTTTAGTTTTCTTTTCACTTGTCACAGTAGGGAGTAAATTGCAATGTTATTGTGGTTCCATCGGCCAATATATCTTCAACTACAGTAGTTATGTATTTTAGTCAAAAGATGAACAGATCTTTTAAAGTTGGAAGATTTCAGAGAAATGTATAAAGATTAAAGCAGATCATGATAAATCTCTCAAAAAGGGGTTTGTTGCTTCAATGTCCATTCTTGAATCATGGAGAACAGATTTGTTCATTTACTAATTACAATGAAGAATGTTACTTAATTAAGTCATGTTGCATTTTATGCCAAGGCACAAGAAAATGCTTTAATTCTTTACAATGACTCAAAATACTTTGAAATTTAGAAATTGATTACAATGATCTTTATTAAAGATCAAAGAAAAACATAATCTCAAATCTAGGAATAGGCTTTTGGCAACATGTTACAGCATTGACACACATTCATCATGATTACAATATAGATTCTTAGCTTTGTGACATAAAAAATGTCACACACTTTGTTTACCTGTCTATCTCTGAGAGGAGGTATTATGATTACTTGCATTATTTACATTATTTTAGCTGTTATCCTCATCTTCATTGCCATATTCACGTTTTGGCCGTTTTACATTCTGGCCTTCTTCAGGTGATTGGAATTTTGAGCTGAACCCTTTATTTAGTCCACCAGGGTAGATTGTTCTAGTTCTATGTGCCATGTCTCTTCCAGATGTTTCACTTATTTCCCTTTAACACAACTCTTCAAGTTTTTGGTTTACCACTGTTGTAGCCTGGTATTGAACTCACAACTCTTTGGATCTAGTCACTGGATCTAACCAACGTCTTTATCCACTGGGATATGTGTCCTTGTTTATATTTAATAGTGCCAACTATGTAATCTTTTCATATTTTGCAGACATAAGTCCAATGTCTGCTTAAAGTCATTTACTTGATATGTTGGGTGACTATATACAAGGTGCACTCAAAACATATCCAAGCTTTGGGCACAAAGAAATCAATTTAGTAGTACGTATCACTAATTTTATTTAATCCCCTTCATAATACTCCCTTTTGAAGTCCACATTTCTTGCAGCAGTTCTGCCACTGCAGATAATATGTGCCTGGAATGATTTCTCTGGGATATCTTGGAACTCAGCCGGTGCTTTTCTCATAATTTCCTCATACAACTCCAATCACTTCCCTTTCAGCGTGGTTTTCAAGTTACATATTTTGCTAAGTTAGGAAAGTAAAAAGCCTGTCAAACAAGTGTTTTTTTCTTCACTAGGAAAGCTTGCATTATGTAGGCCAAAAAAATGGGTGCATTTTCATGGTGAAGTTACCAGTTCTTTTCCAGTCACATGACCAGCTGCTTTCAATGCATAGCATCAGAAAGTCGACATATAACCTCCAAGTAGTATTCCTTATTGATTGTTTGTCCTTGTGGTGCAGCATATTCATGACATGCACAATACCATGTGAGTTAAAGAAACAGGTCAAAATTTGCTTTACATATTATTGTGAACCTCTCATGCTTCTTTTGAGCCTTGGATGCTTCTGTTGGGTGGACAGGAACTTGGTTTGCAGGTCATAACCATAAACCCATGTCTTATCACCAGTGAATATGGTCCTCATGAAGTCTGGATAATGCTTTGAACAGTCCGGCATGTCCTGAGTGATTTCTATATTGAGTTGTTTCTGCTGCTCCACCAGCACTTTTTGGAAAAATTTTGACGATAATCTCTGCATGCACAAATCCTCAATTAAAACGAAATGCACTGATCCTATGCTTATTCCCACTTCATGAGCAATTTCCTAGATCATTACATGACAGTCTTCCATGACTATTTACCAAATATGCTCAATTAGCTACTCATTTTGGCTTGTAAACGGCCTGCCTGAGCATGCCTTGCTCTTCCCTGGGGTGCAGCCATGCTTGATGCCGTTGCACTACTCTTTGATCTGAGTTTTGCTCATGGCATAATCATCAAAGGCCTGTTGAATCTTCTGGATTGTTTGAGCATGAGTATCTCAAAGGTTTTGATAAAATTTGATGCAATATATCTCTGCTCAATGAGTTTGGTCATCTTGTGTGAAAATGAAAATCTGACAAGTGTGCACTACATGTCTGTACTCTAGGTGTAACATCTGGGGAACTGTGGGCCTGTTGGAGTGAAAATTTTCACACATGTGCAGGAAGGAAGGAGCAACCTCTTATCCAAACGATTCTGCCCATTCTGCATTAGTTTTGGCTAGAAAAAATAAATTTGGATTTTTTTTTAACTCACCTTGTATGTACAAAAAATGTTAAAACTTGTAGCAATGATGACAGAAGACATTTTTTAAAAAATTTTAAAAGGTGTTGGAATGACTTCATTAACGTCTTTCAAATTTTAATCTTGGTTTTAATTACAATAGTTAAACTATTACTTTTGAAAACTTAAATTGGGTTTTTTATATAAGTTTTTGTTATCTAAGAATAAATATAAAATAATTGGTATCAGCCAATAGAAAAATTTTGAATTAAAGTTGCCACTATCAAAATAGGGTCCAACTAAAATGATTACTTAACTGGAGTTTTCAAAAACATATTATTAAATCAACATAGCAAAAAAAATGCATTTGTTTACAATAGATGCCTGCTACTGACAATAGTGAGTCAGTTTTCTTTACCTGTAATGTGATAAAGGTCAGCGTAAGTTTACAAGCATTTCACAAGACAGCTGATGTCTGACAAAAGCAATGCAAAAGTATATTTCCAATACTAACACACTGTCATATGGCTGACAACACTCTCATGAATATTTAAATTGCAACTTATTATCCATCCCTGTGACCAGTGTCAGTATTGGCTATTCAATTTTAAATATACATATACCTTAGTCTGATACAAGGCCACAGTAATAGGGCACCCAGTAAACTTACTACACTAATGAATTGATCTCAGAAACTAGCTTACTAACCATCACATTAAAATAGTTATTTACTAAGATTACATCAATTTGACTAAAGATCACAGTACTGCAACCCCCAATGAGGATCAGTTTTCTTATAACAAACTGACATATCATATTTGATAAACTGAAGATTTTATTTAGGTTATAATGCATCAACACTCAAATTCACTACTAAAGGCTTTTAAGAGTAGCCTACTATCTACTACTCTATAGCAGGTGCACAAAATAACTATGGTTTCATATAAAAATGTTTTAAAGTATTTCTTTATATAGCACTTAGCTATAGCTGATAAATATTCTATCATGTAGAAGAAAAAACAGCTAACAATTCACATCTCAAAGAAATATTGTATCTGATAATGTATTGGTTGAAGTGCTTTTCAAATAAGCTGATTGTAAATATCAAGTCTTTGAGGTTGCAATATCACTGACAGTAGCTGGGTTCAGTGTTTTGAAGAGAAAATGACACGGACCATCTCTGAATATGTAGCATGTGAACACAACAACCGAGAGAATAAGAGAAATGAAAACAGTTCTGGAGATATTTGCAATTTTCTTGCAGGCTTTTACTGCAAATCTATAAACAAAAAAAAGTTTTGTATAACAGGGACAAAGAACAGAAAAGGACATACAAGGTCTTTCTAGAAAAAAGTATTCAACCATATCATATGAATAGAAAATAGCCTACCTTGGGCAATGGCAAACATCACCATCTGTCTGGTTTTATGGCAGTTCAATGATTTTAAGTTTGGGAAAAGTCAGATATGAAACAGAGTTAAATCTAAAGTATTGTAGAGGACCTAACAGACTTTGGCAACATGATGTTTTGGCAAAAACATCCCCACTCAACACAAATAATCTACTTGCTTGGTCATCAGTCTGTATTACTGTATATTTCTCATCAGGAACTGGGGGCACCATGGTTCAAGTGCCAGATAAATGCTAGAATCCTGAATTCCTCCCTATTTAAAAAAAATTGGTGCAACAAAATCATTCTACTTATTATATGGTTCTGTATCAAAATCAGCAAAGCTTATTGTTCTAGCATACCTACAGACAATAAAGGGTATGTCTCCATTCACATAAATACAGTATTAAATACTGTATTTTGATCTGTAGTTGGAGATTGATTGCGGAATTCACTTGACTCACTTCTAGCGGTTGACTACATCTTCTATGCTCCGCTAGTGAATCTTATATGTGTTGTTCATGTCCTAAATATTATCATTCATTACCAACCTTCATTTGATTATTCTATTCAGTAATTCAGTAGCCTTCCCCAGGTTACAACACTTATTAAATAACTTAGCTACCTTGGAATTTTGCCAAAGGTATCCTCACAAGATCCGAAAGTTTGAAGTATTTAAAACCATGAATATGGTGTAAAAACGAGCACCAAAAAAATTTTTTTTCTTATCTTTATGGAAAGCTCTTGGAGTTTGTTTTTTCACACATTTCCTGATAAGTGAAATCTGTTTACACGGGATGTTTCCTTCCCCCCACCCCACTCCCAGGAAACAAATATATCTAAATAGATATCAGAAGGGGACAACTTAATAAAATTGATTCAATTGCAGAGGGGGGGCACAATATCAAGTGTACATTAGATTTTGAATTTCTCGTAGTTTTTTATGGGCCCGGTGGTGTCAGAAAAAGTGCTAAGAATGAGTAACTGAAAAATGCCAGATGTAAGGCAACGAGGCCAGATGTAAGACTACTCTTGTGTTTATGGATAATCAAAATATCATCAGACAATGGAGAAGAAAAAGAAAAGCAAAGACATTAAACAGAAATAGTAATACAAGATTATATGTCAAACAAATTGTATCATATGGTGTACATGTATATATCATATGGTGTACATGTATATATCATATGGTGTACATGTATATATCATATGGTGTACATGTATATATCATATTTAGATGTAAACAAATAATGTGGAAAACGTGAGCAAGTATAAAGAGCTGCTGAAAAGTTAATGGCCAACCAAGCAAGGATTTCAAAAAGAAAATTCTATTGCTTGATAATTTGGTTAGATCTTGCAAAGTCAGGTTAAGAACTTTTCTGCACCCCTTGTATATACAAATTTACATATATATAAATATATGTACATGTATTCTGACATACATTTTTACCTACATACATAATTATACATGTGTGTGGGTGTGCGTGTATATATATATATATAGAGAGAGAGAGAAAATAAGATTTGGAAAAACACCTAATATAACATCTTATTGTCATACTTTTTTTTTACTTTAAATTGTTTTACTTCTTTATATATATTAATATATTAGGTTTTTTTTCCAAATCTTATTTTCTCTATACAACAAGTTTTTGGACAGTATTTTCTAACAATTATATATATATATATATATATATATTTTTATTATTAGCACTAGTAACTGTGTTAAGCTATAGTGTGCATGTGTGAGTAGGAAAGTGAATTAATAAGTCCATAACCTAACACATAGACGAATTTAAATCTGAAACTTTCACTGTATAATTTTTTATCTATGTGATTAATAGACAATACTGTATCAAGTGCATTAATAAAGAAAAAGATTATTTTCAAAAATACAAAATAAATGCATTTTTATTATTACGCTATATACTTATTGCTTTATCTACACTGATATAGAAAATCATGAATCTATAAATAAGACATACTTAGCAGTAAGATACACATATCTATACACTCAATTAAGAGCAAATATTATGAAAACACATCAATATCTATATCTAAAAACTATGTGTACATATATGTGAAAAATACAGCAAAGTTCAAATGAGAAAACATTACATGTGGAGATGCAAATATAATGAGCAGAGTGCACTTAAATGCATCTAAATGTTAAAGAGAAGAGATAATTACAGATAAATACAGGCATCTATGACATATTTATACAGGGACCTATCATTTAAAAAAATAATTCCAGTAAAATTTTAAAATATCTAAAAAAGAATGTTTTATTTTGAAATCCTATTTTTTGCAGCTGAATCTGATATTTTCTATTTGATTCATTTGACCAATGATCATTACTAATGTAATACGTTGGTATTTTTTACCAGTACTTAACAGGAGAACATTTAGATATATTACAAAAAAAACAAAAAAAACATTTACTATTCTTTGTAATATCAGTTAAAACACACACACATACATGTATAAATATATATTGATGTATTTGTGGATTTGGGCTTTTATTTCAGATAATAGTCACAAAGTGATTAGTCTTGACACACAAGATTACTTACCCCACCCCATGAAAAAAAAAAAACAATTATCTTTACATTGCATTTAAAGAAAAGGGGTTAATATGAAACACTAAAGGTATTTTAGAAGAGTTTATTTTTAAAGCAAGAAATCATGTGATAAATTAAGTACATACCTATAATATATTCTGTGAATTTAAAGTAGCTTCTGGTATCTTTTTATAATTGAAATTACAAAATAGATACAACATTATTCTGAGGGTTGAATCTGAAAACTTACATCTTTCAGTTGCTGTTGAAATTCCAGATACACTATCAGAAATCTATTGCATTCCATCTCGAAATTGCAGCTAAATTAATTTTGTAGACTGATATTTATTTTTCAAACTTCACAATGGTTTGCAAGAAACTGCTTTTATAAAATGATTTACATAAAATCTCTCTTCCCCATGAGTGACCATTGACTTATTCCAGTGAAACTACTACTACTATCAAAAGATCACCTATGATATACTATTAGAAACATGATTTCTTTTCCCAACTCAGTCCTTAATTATAAGTGACATATCAGTAATCTCACCAATAAGGAGAAAATTTCATTACATGTAGCAAAGTTTGGCCTCAGAATACCAGAGAACAATCAAGAGAACAAGAAGAAGAAAAAAGCCTGTTTCTGACTGAGACATATTACAAAATAACCAGATTTTACAAAAGATCTTTTTCTTTCACTCACCAAATAGTATATTTTAATGATTTCAACTCAATGACAATACCTTGCTAAACCATTACTTCAGGTTTTAGACATATGACTTAAAACCTCTTCAAATATGGCCAGATGTACTTATTTACATATTAAGTGAAAAAAATTGGTTAATATCAGAAACTGCATAGTCAAACTGCTTGTTTAAGTTTTAAATCTTGATTCAGAAAAGATGTAAAAAAAATAGGAAAAAAACAGAGAAATGTTATAAAATGCAGCAAAGTGGAATTTGCATTTTATATTTCAAAGTACTGATGGCTAACTTTATGGAATTATCTCCCTTGAAATCATGGTAGAATTATTTAATACCCCAGCCACCTTATGTCCCATAACATTTCTTGATTTCATTTATGTCAGTAATATTTTAACATCATTGTCTTAATTCTCTTCTCTATCTTGACACCTTGTTTATACAAGAAAGAGAAGAGAATTAAAAGAGAATTTCTTTAAGAAAACAAGTCAGAAATATACAAAAACAACATGCTGGAAATCCCTCATTTAACTGCACATCTTTGAACAGCTCAACTGGATATTTTTCACTGTTATAAAAGTTACTTGACTATTTATAAGGTTTCCTTAATAATAATAATCCTTTCAGTTTCTTTATATTTCTTTTTATCACAACTCTCAGACCATCAAGTTGTTTACAGTACAACATGGATGAGAAAATAGAAAGAATATCAGCCAGCAAAATTCAAATTTGTATTTGTTTTCCTTGAACATTTAGGCTAAGCAAGAAAATGAGAAACAACTGCAAAACTTGCCAGAGGTGTTGCTCATATTTTTTCCAGTCCATGCTGCATAATAACAACAGTAGAATGACAACACGAAGGTTACTATGAAAAAAAAAAATTTAAAAAAAACTGACAATGCCTCATCTAAGGAATTCAGACAATTTACAACCATTGCTATTATATATTTGCTAAAACTGAAGGTTTTTTCATTTATATTATCAATGACATGACAAACTAAAAATTTACCTTGTTTGTAAATAGCCACTGTCTAATAGAGCATTCAGGATGATTTGGAAGAGGATTTAGTTTGGGACCCACCAACATACCATTTTGTCCAATAAGAACCATGGATTTAGGATGTATGGGTGGGGTGAAATGGATAGTCATTCAGAATGAGAAATAGGAGAATCAAATTTGAATTCCAGTCAAGTTCATGTTTATCCACTTATGGCCAAATACCCTAAGAAAGGGTATGATTCCATCTCTTCTCCCCCTCCCCAGCTATTGGTTAAATAGGTTGGTGAACAGTCTAGGAGAAAGACAACTCTATATTCAAAACAATAAATATTGTACATGGCTCCTGACCTGCAGCAAATGGGTGAAAAGCAAATAAATAGAGCACTCATGTGATGACCACCATTCTTTCATATCAAAGATTTGCTTGTCCTATTCATGATTATTCACTTCTGATAATTCTGTCTATTACAGTTATAATAAAGATAAAAGTTTTCATGATATATATATATATATAAAACTTTCAAAATACTTATTTTCAAACAGATAGAGACTAAGAGACAAAATTGAAGGAAAATACTTCATGAAAGAAAGAGATAAAAAAATATTTCAAATTTAAAAATAGTTTTGTCAACAGAATTCAGCCACAATCGCAGTGTTTCTCAAGACATCATGCACAATGCAATAAAATAAACGGCAAACCTGCATCTAGCTGAAGTTAATGAGTTTCTATTCTGAGCTGATGTGTAAACCAAAGTGACCCATGAGAGAATTTTTACTACCCCTGAAAATACTTCATCAGCCAAAGAAGGAGTTCCTGCTTTCATTGCCGGGTCGGGGGGCATTAACACCATCTCTGCTGGCAAGAATCTCCTGTGAATGAACCTTTGAGCATCCAAGTGACAGTCTATTTCAGATCTACCCAAACAAAAAATAATGGTGCTTGGCTAATGAGGAAACAATGTGGCTGAACGATGTTGAAGGAGTTTTTATAATTTATTCGTTGCTGATTGAATGTTGAAACTTTGCTTCCTTATTGTCTGGTTATTTTGTAAATCAAAGTAGTAAGTAAAATAAAATATTATTTCAAATCTTGCAGGATGCTAAATTTTAAGTAAAAATATTTATTCTAAGATCAAAAGGAAAAAAAACAGAGGAAATAAAAGAAAATGATAGTGTGAAAGAAAGAAAAGAGAAATGAAAGTAAAGAAATAAAGCAAGCAGAGATAGAGAGAAAGAGAATGAAAGAATGTGGAGAAGAGTAAAATGGAAAGAGAAGGAAAAGTTAAAGAAAAGATCAAGTAATAAATGGAAGATCATGAGAAATGAAAACAAAAGAAAGAAAACAAAATAGAATTAAGAGAAAAAGAAATAAAAAGAGAAAAGAAAAAATTTCAATAAACACAAATAGAAATATAAAAAAATGTTTTGTTTTTTTTTTTTTTTTTTTTACTTTCAATATCACTTCCTTGTAGAATTACATTTTATAACTTAAAGTACAGTGACTGTTATAGAATTTTCTCCCTTAGAAGAAAAGCAGTGTTTTAAAACTCCAGCCTTTTATGTCTAATAACATTTCCGAGTTGTAATAGGTTAAAGCAATGCTACAAAGTAATATCAGAAAGTTTGCTAAACAAGATCTCTTGGCACGGATGAATTCACAAATTCTTCCCAGTCTGACATTCTTTCTAACATTTTGCATTTGATTGGTTGCTCTGAAAGCACATTATCATCTTTGTGGAAATGCAGGAATCTGCCATTTCTTGGCAGAAACCCTGACCAAATAAATATATAATACTGTATTCCAATTTTGTTCACTTTGTTTAAGTCACTATAACTGACATTCAACTCACCTTGAAACACATGTACCTCCTCAAAATAATTTGTTCAACCAAAAGAATTGTAGGAGAGTTATAACTGTATAAATAATTATAAATCCCAAAACATATTTATACACAAAATTTATTAATTCTGTTCATTGAATAATTGTCTTATTTATTTTGCATTTTTGACCATGACTTCTAACTTATCAAGAAGATAAGTTTTTAAGAGAAATACTTTGAAGTGGACGAAGGCCCTGTTGCCCTACATACGCTATGTTTTCATTACTATTGAATGGCTGGATGCTTTCCAGACAAATCTAATTTTTGCTGATCTTTTATTTATTTCTTTTTTAAACAATTTCCCGGTGATGATGGTGATAAATAATATAAGTAATGTGGGGACATAGAAATACTATTATTATTATTATTATTATTATTATTATCATCATTATCATTATTATTTTTATTTCCTTTAATTTCTAGTGTGTACACATTTCTTTCCAGGTCCCGACCAAAGGTTAGAAATGCTATCATGACACTTTCCACTGACAAAAAAAAAAAAAAAAATTAAAATAAATAAAAAATTAAAAATATTATTATTATTATCATCATTATTACCATTATCATTATTCTGAATTATAATATTATATTAATTAATTATATTTGCTAATTTATTTATACATTAGCATGCATGGCTGCCTTCAGCCATTTCACTATCAAATGTAATATTTTTAAGGAAGACAAAGTATTTTCAAATATATAGGAGAAGCGTTTATTTTTCGATCAATCAATATTCCAACAGTTTTAACAACAAAATTTGGGCTTATAATATTTTATTGACCACTTTATATTATGTATTCCTACTATTATTAATAAGTTAAAATTGATATATCATATCACAATTAATATTGTATATTATATCAGATCAACCTTACCAAAATTGCACTTTACTTTGGAAAGCCTTAAGGTATGAAATGTTTTTATGAAAGTTTTGAATGAAAATAGAAATTAATTAAGTGGGTGAAATTCCTTAATTTCCTCTTTATTTATTTATTTCTTTGATTTTAACAAAATTCAAATGTTAAACTTTAATTAATTTTAACTTGAATCTTGAAATTCAAGTGATTTACTTTTATGTTAAATTCCTTAAAATTAAACACCTAGGGTAATACTCAGAGAAGTTTTAGTAATTTAGCAAATTTCCCATGACCAGGAAGGGGTCTAGAGCCTTGTTTAGTAAAACCTTCCTAGAGATAGTGTCTTGTTAAAAGCACCCAGCCTTTGGTGTTGTGAACAGGTTAATAGTAGATAGATTACAGGTTTATTGAACTGGAGTAGAAGTTTATTCCTTGTTTCCCATTTAGGATATGGTTTACCAGTTCCTTTCTTCCAAGACCTTAATTATTTAACTGACTTAACTTTTTTGTGATATGAGTAAACAGTGGTTGAAATTTTTTATTTTGGTAGTTTTCTGATTGCTGGATCCTGACTGGTAGTGAGGAGCACTAGTCAACAGTTGCATAATATCTGGGTATTTGTAGTGCCATATCATGCATAAATAGGAGTCCCTGCATGTACTTCCAGTGGCCAATCCTGTGGCCACATTATACTTCAGTCTTAGCCACCTTTCAGGTTTTATTCCCATAGGTAATGGACAGTGATAATTTCCTTGCCCTTTTTCTCCTTAAAACTTGAAATAATTTTCTCGTGTCTATTGCAATTGAAAGAAATACAAGTAAACCAGTAAACAAAAATCACCAACCCACCTCAACCTTTCTTTTCCCAATATTCTTGCTATTTGTACAAATTTCTGTAGTGTAGAAGCTTTTCTCTTGAAATATTCTCCCAATATGTTAGTAAAAATTTAAACATTCCTCTCTTTAGCAATGAAGTCTTGTTCCAAGTATGTTACTCTCTGTCAAAAAGATTCTAAACTCTACAATAAATGCCTTCTGTAGTTCCTGTCTTTAAAACTCAGCAGACTGTCTAATCTTTCTATTAGGTTGGTGCAAAAATAATTTCGTTTTCTCACATAGTAACAGATGTTAGAAAACGAAATTATTTTTGCACCAACCTAATATCACACTATTAATCTCCAACTTCTTTTTAGCAAAGTCCTAGAGGCACTAATCAATGAATTGGTTAAGCATCTCACCTCACGGTGTCTTCTTTCAGACAAACAATGTGGCTTTTGTTTCCCTGGGTCAACTGCTGACATGTTGCTGAAAGAGTGTGTCAGGCGTTACATAAGAATGGTAAAGTGTGGACTGTTGCTTTAGATACCTCAAAGCTGTCTGACTGCTGGTCTATACATTGTCTGACTGCTGGTCTATACATTGTCTGACTGCTGGTCTATACACTGTCTGACTGCTGGTCTATACATTGTCTGACTGCTGGTCTATACATTGTCTGACTGCTGGTCTATACATTGTCTGACTGCTGGTCTATACATTGTCTGACTGCTGGTCTATACACTGTCTGACTGCTGGTCTATACATTGTCTGACTGCTGGTCTATACACTGTCTGACTGCTGGTCTTCTCAACAAGATGATTATGTTATTTCTGAACAAATTTTTGATTGAATTCAATCTTTCTTATCAAATCACAAAATGAAAGTTATTCTAAATTGCCATTCTTAAGAGCTTTCCCTATTAAAGTGAGCATCCCCTAGGGATCTAGCCTTAGACCTACTTTGTTTCTTATTTTTATCAACAACCTTCCCAGGTCATCAGTTCTCAACTTAGTACCTATGGTAATTATTTCAGTCTTAATGATAAGTCTGGTAAATTTTGATAAGATCAAATTGACAGGTGATTTTAAAAATGACCTACAATCTGTTGTTAACTGGGGCAAGGAATGGCTTGTTAATTTTAATGACTCCAAAATGAAATTACTCTCTTTTGAATATCAGAGAGAATCCATTTTGCCTTCCATTAGTATCAATGACTCTAACCTGCAGGCAAGTGACATGTTGCACTGATATGAGGTGGAAAGACCTGCAGCTAGAAAAGTTGGTTTACAATGTGATTCTAGATAATTTTTCTCATCAGAATCTATCTTACACAAAGTCTACTATTCATCCATGCACTGAACATTGCCGTCACTTCTGGTCTGGTGCTTCTGCTATATATCTTTAAAAATTTAAATGCACTATAAATCATCATTTTTTGTTTCCTTGAATTTTGTCTTTTTATTGTCCTCTCTCCTTAATAATGATTTTTCTCATATTACTTCACTCCTCAATAACCCCTTTGGGTCTTAGTGGCTTTATTACCTTGCTTGGAATGAAATGATTAAAAAAAAAAAAGAGAAAATAATAGGTGGTCAATGTTGCAATTTTGGTCACTTTCTTCTTGGAAAAAAAGGCAGGTTATTTGTCATTGATGGAAGTTAGATAAGAAGTGGCAAGATGGGAATGCCCACTTGAATCAACTCTGACTACAGACATGTTGAGTTATTTTTATATTCTATAAAGTGTATGTAATAATTCCACAGTACTAAAGAGTTTCTCTCGTTAAATAAAAAAGTGATTAGTTTCCCTTAAACCCATCATCAGAAATACTGAACTGAAAAAAAAGGAAAATCAAATGTGCTGAAATTTAGATTTACTGACTGATTAAACTGACTGTGATTAATGCAAAATTTTATTTTATTTAAAAATAAAAAGCTTTCTGCTGTCTATAAGGTTGGGTTGAAAAACTAAAAAATATCTGATGTTTGGTCAGATTTTTGGCAGTGAGTTAAGCCAAGAAATTTTCATCACCCCATGTCATATTCAACCTCTAGTTTTCAAAAAATGATTTCTGTAAACTTTTGTACACACCTAATACTAAATTATTCTAATCAATTTGCTTAGAAGTATGCTGATGAGTACAAGTTTATAGACATTTTTAGGTGATGGTGAACTAAAACAAAATTTTATCTCCCAGCTAAAAGATGTAAAAAATTCTTTTGAAAACAATGAAATAAAAATAAAAGTAGAAACTTTTTGTCTATGAATTCTTGCTTACTTTACCTGAAGCTTAACATCATTCCAAAAAGGATTGGTCAACATGCTGCAGCAAGAACAGGGCTGACTTTTGTTTGGTGTGGAACTTACAAATGGAAACCTGGAAATAAAAAGAGCTTTTTCTAAACATATAAAGGAAAAAAAATCAAAAAAACAAATGACATATCCAAAACATTCAAATCTGTTTTAAACTTTTAAATGCAAAATAATATAATAATATTTTTAATTATTCCACATATTATTTGAACTTGTGATCTCATATTTACTGTTTCATTATATTGTTTGAGTTGATATATCTTTTAACTTTCATCAATAGGTTTTTCTTTTTATTCTTATACAATGCTTGGCAAAAGTCAATTTTTCTCCTTTGCAGCAAATAAATAAATCAATCACAGATATGACTGAAAACAATTTTTCCTTAATAGCTAAAGTCTGGCTTCATGAGATATTTCTCAAAATAATTAAATTAATGTTATACATTCTTTTTCAGACCAAGTAGAGGAAGAATGATGAACTCACTTGTGTAATTTGCATTTCTAAAACAAATACCAACACAAATGTAAATAGGCAGATTAGTCTGCAGTTAAAGGAGAGAGTGCTTTCAGATTTTAACAAACAGTCTGGGATCAAAGTGTAGTATATCTTCCTCTCCTCCTTAAGCTAAAAGAGAAGTTGAGTTTTATGGATTCCAACCATACAAACCAACTTCCTCATTACACTAAATAGGGTGTGGTTGATGCCGATGCCAGAAGGACAGTTGTGAAGGACACTGAGCATTTTTTTGTCACTGCTCTGATTATAATTGACACCAATTTAAATTGACATTGTATCATGTCTTTGGGTTGGTTTGTTTTGTTGTTTTATGGCATATCAACCTCGATGGGTTATTTAATGCCAACAAAGTTTTTATTGTTGGTAATATTTTGTATAATCAAAAATTTTATTTCTGGTAATAATTTTTTCCTTCAAAAAATGTATTGCTGGTAATTTTTTTCCAAAATAAAGTATTGCTGGTAATATTTTTTTCCAAAATTGTATTGATGGTAATAGATTTTTTTCTTCAAATATTTATTGCTGATGATAATTATTTTACAAAGAATTTCTGGTATTAAAGCCTATTTTTACACTTTCATAGTGTATTTACAAGTTTTGGGGTTAACCATTTTCCCATAGCTGGGACCCTAACAGGTGCTACCACCCTGGGACAGGGTAAACCTGGGAACACTAGCAATTAAGAGGTGGTTCCATGCTCCTCAAAACCTCATTAGAGGCCTTGCTGTTGAATGTAGTTTATCATCATACCCAGGATGGCACAACTTTGGGGAGAAGGATATTTGAGCATGGATTGAAGTATATTAGCTGTTCTGCTCCTACTCTAAGCTATGAGGGAAGCCTGGTCCCAATAATTCCAACACTGAAGCAACATGTCCCTCATTACACTAGAGAGGGAAGGTTGGTGGATGATGACACCATCATGAAAGGGGACTGGGTAGTTTTTTTGTTTTTTTATCATCCTTGGCCTGTATGTACGCATGTGGGCATATCCCATGTTAAACTGACCTTGGAAACACTTATGAATATTGGTTGTTTCCAGTGAGCTGCATCTCAAATTTGGGGCAAGTATAAACTAAATGAGAAATTTATAAAAGAAAAACATCTGGGTAGATGGCTGAAGATGTGAAAGTGTTAAAAAACTTAAAGCAAGGAGGGTGATTGACGGAATTTAAGTGAATGTTCACACAAATGGAAAATGGCTCAAGTCTGAGTTTAAAGTATGAAACCCACATGTACATTTGAGAAGATCAAAAATAATTCAGCCCCATTGGCATTTCCCCTTTAGGAATGTTTCTAATGCAAGGAATTAACCCTAACCCCACTCTTTTAATAAAACAGAAAGATGTTGCTTAGGGGAATGACTCCCTGAAACTGAACTTAATTTCTACCTTTAAACCAAAAGAAATGATGGCATGTTGATGATTGAGTGAAAGTGTTATTCAATAATGAATCCTGAATCTGCATTGTCCAAAGTGATTAAGGTTAAAACATTTTTCTGGTGCCATTCCAGTGAAGATGACCAAAAGAAAACAAGTAGATTTATCCACTCATTTGTATAGACTCTTCCATATCAGAGACCAGCGTTGAGACATCCTATCATTATCTCATCAGTTAATGTGGACATGTGTACATTAAAATTCTGAACACTTTTCTCCTTCTATCAGGAAATAGGTTCTGATAAAATGTATTTTTTTATCTAATGAGATCTTCCATTTCTACTCTACAAGAATGAACATCTCAACTCGATGACATGGCCAATAAATAGTTTTCATTTCAATGAAACTGAAAATTTATGTTCATGACAAGGTTCCATTCTCCAAAGCTAATTTGTTAACCACAATTTGAGAAAACTGGAATTGGTTTGATATAGAATATTGATCTTCATTTAATGTCACAAAGAATTTCAGACAACCATAAAAACTGAAAGAGAAGCAAAAAAATTAGGGAGTTTTTGTTTTTTGTTAATCATTCCATCATTTTTTCATCTGAAAAAATATGCCATTAATTTAAATAATTTAATCTGATTTGTTCAAATTTTATTTGATGAAGCAAGACAGTTCAGTTATTAAACAAAAATTGATTTGTCATGTTTGTGATTGGTTTATTTGCTCAAGGTATAGTAATTCCAGAGTTTTTGATAGGCATAGTGGCTGATTCAAAATTTGTCTCAAAGCTTCCTAGTAATGAAGTAACATGTACATAAGTCAGTGCATGCCAAAAATATAAAAGAAACAGATCTTTTTGCTTTCAAAAGCTTATCTATATAATAAATGCCAGTGTCAATGTGTCATGCTTATTCAATTAAAGGGACACAACTCTCAATAGCTCATCTTCGATATAATAAATTCCAATGTCAGTGTCACCCTTTTTCAATTAAAGAGACACAACTTTATATAGCTCATCTCCTTCTTCTATATAATAAATGCCAATGTCAGTGTGTCACACTTTTTCAACTTTACTTCTAGAGCCTGCAGCCTAACATATCATACCATTCTGAAGTCAGGCTGATGCCATGAGCAAATTAAAAATATTCCAGACCAGATTCAGACCTGCAATCCTGAAATTTTGGATTCCCAACTTTTCATTATTGTGATTGTTTACAGCAATTTTTTTAAGGGATGTTTTTGTGACAAATTTGTTTTGTATGATAACAGTTTTTATAATTTGGAAATAAACTTTGAAATAATTAAAATTAATTGTAAAATCCAGAAAAAGTCACCCATAAAATAAAAATAATTGCTTGCATGGAAAGTAAGGACATGTGTACATCAAATTGTCTTTAAATTAAGTGGTGGCAGATGAATTGTTGAACTTTTGAAAGGCAAGCTTAAATATTAATGCAATACTTAAATGCAGCGATCAATTTTGAGTTCTTCTGTAGTTTATTGTTGACTATTGCATATGGCAGGAGTATTACTCACAAAAAGAAATCACCAATAGGGTGGCTTTTAAGCTAGTTTATAATAATGTTAAAAAAAAAAGATAACATCAATTTCATTTAAGAAATTGGTTTCCATTTCAAATGAGAGTAATTATATCTAAAGCTCCCTTTGTTTTCCAAAGCATTGTGATAGTTTAGATACAATGGGTTATATACTGTTTCATTCATTTACATTCACTGGCTATAGCATAAATATATGAGAGTGAACTGAAAAGTTCTCAGCCCAGCAAAGATTGTATTTCCCCCAGCACCAGATTCTGATGGGTATAAAAATGTAGAAAAATGTTTCTTCAATAATAATGAAAAAAAGTTCTGGAAAATTTTGTAAGCTATTCTCATTTGGTATGAATAATGCATTGCGTGATTGGTTTCAAGAAATAAAAGTTAGAATTGAATTCACCAAATTTTATTATTAGTCTTGGTTCCATCTTTTGTTTTCCCATTTTTAAAAGACATTTATTTCCTACATGAACAGACTTTAGCAAGTTTAGTGATATTAGCAAGACAGACATACTAATGATATTTCTTAAATAGATTTTAGTGTGTGTTGAGAAAGTGTGCCATTAAAAACAAAAAAAAAACAAATGATGCGAGGTAAGATTTTTTTAAAGCAAATTTATATATGTGGAAAAATTTGTAGGCATATATGTATGGGTGTGTTTATGTGTATGTATATATATATTTCTTGAGTTCATAGACAGGTAGATGTAATACACATTGTTTAAAATAAAAAATGAGGTGTCTATAGAAATATAGATATCCACTAAGAAAATAACACATGAAGTAATAAAAATTTTAAATATTTTTATATATATATATATATGAGGTTGGATGCATAGTAGTTTTCAAACTACTATCCATACAACCACATATGTTATCTCTATCATGGATATTGAGCACTTTCCACTAAAAACTACACACACACACACACATATATATATAAGATTTCAATGTTTGAACTAGCAAATGAAGAGGGCTATGAATGATGGACATGCTATAGAAGGAGCCATTTTAAATTATAACAGAATCAATGACAGTCCATTGCAGTTTCACAACTCTATTCTGCATGTCTCATTCCATATGCACCACAGGGGGACGTCATGAGTGGGTCACTTTCTGGCAAGTTGAGATCCACCAGGTTTTGTTGAAACTAGAATTCTTCTAGTACTGAACCTGCATATTGGCATTGAATTTAGTCATCAACTTTTTTTACAAATACTTTCATGGTAACTGCTCCGATGAGCTGCTTTTGCTGGTTCCCAGACTTCATGAATTTAAGCGTTCTACTAGGCTGGCATCTCGCTCACACCCTTTCACTGTCGAAACTTTTAAATGTAGCCGTCTCTTCTCCAATAGCTTCATGTCTCACACTTCTCGCCTGTGGAACTCCCTCCCTTTTTCCCTGATAGCTATAATCTCCAACTAATCAAATCGACATCTCCAGGTGCCCTGATCTATTCCCTATCCTTCTCTTCATCCTTTCCTCTATCACTCCTATTTGCTCTCACTCCAACTCTCTGTAACCCCTTGCATGCTAGTGGCTTCCTGCTTTGCTTGGGGTGAAATACTTAAAAAAACAAAAAAAAACAAACAAACTCCATCATCATAGAGGAAGCAATCAGCAAAGAAGAAATTAAATTCTTGGATACAAGATAAAAGCCAATGATAATGTACATACTTCAAGTAAATGGAACTAATCATCCTGGGTGGGTAGTTGTCCATCTAAAAGAAGGAAAACTCTGATTTTAAATTACAGCCATACCCAATCATGGAAAGGCTTTGTGAGTAAACCCTGAGACCAAATCTGGAGTCAAAGTCCCTAGAAAGTCCGATATTATGCTTAACTTTGTTCTGACAACTCCTGCAATGATGCCTGCTGGTGCTGTATTGGTCTCTACCTTTCCCTTGAATAACATCAGTGGCATGGAGAGGGGAGACATGCAGCATGGGCAACTGCCAATCTCTCATAAAACTCTGCCCAGGCTTGTGCCCTGAAAAAGACAGCATTCTGCTATACAGTAGCAAAACTATTCCAGGCAGGAGTGACACCACAGCACCTATAGTTCTCACCAGTGCCCAGTTACCCAGCCTAAAGACCTTTCTCCAATGGTGCCAACTCTGTTGGCTTGGACATGTATACTGTATGCAAGATGGGAGGATTCTGAAGTTCCTTCTGTATGGGGAATTAGCTACCAGCAGAGGAGCATGGAGGTGAATTCATCTTCACTTCAAGGATGTCTGTAAAAAGGACATGAGTGCAATGGATATGGACATTGAGAGGTGTGAGGATGTTGTCAACAATCGCTTATGTTGGAGGTGCAATTTACACTGAGGGTTAGAGTGTGGAGAAGAGAAATGGAGGCTTGCCACTGTGGAAAAGAGTGCTTGAAGGAGAGAAAACAACACAGTGACATCTGGGGAGAGTGTCGATCTTGAGACACGTTATACCCCTCAGCTGCTGATGGTGGCAGAGCATCTGTTATGGCTGCACAGGCCTACAAGAGAATGACAGTCTTGACTGCAACAAATGCATGTGAAGATGCTCTCTGCCAGTGTCACTGCGTTGTTCTCTTTCCTTTGAGTACATTTCTCTCCAATGGCAACCCTTTGTTTCTCTTCTCCTCACTCCAGCCTTCGGTCACATCTCCAGCATGAGTGATCATTGGTAACATCTTCTCACCTCTCAATGTCCATTGCCCACATGTCACTTTTGCAGATGTCCTTGAAACAAAAATGAGGTGCCCTCTTGCCGGTGGCCTGTTCCCCATACAGAAAGACCCTCAGAATCCTCCAATCAATAGACTGTTGCTTCCTATATTTTGCCGTCACAGTGAAGTGATGCTGGAGTATCCTCTCTAGGGCACAGGCCTGGGCAGTGTTTTATGAGAGAACAGCAGTTGACCATGCAGAACATCTCTCCTCTCCATGCCACTCATGATGTCCAATGGAAAGACAGAGTTCAATAAAAATTTGGTATTTATCCAAGAGTTTCCAGAACAAAGTTGAACTTAATTTCGAACTGTCTAAGGGACTCTGGCTCTGGATTTGTCATCAGCCTTTCCCATGATTGGGTATGAATGCCAGGCAGTGGCGGTTTAAATTCAATTTTCCTTCTCTTAGACTACTCTCCTGAGCTGATGAGTTCCATTTAACTGAAGTATATATGCATAAACACATATTTTTTACACTAGATATCAGAGTAAACAATCCATCATCAAAAGTATGACTTTAAGTATTATTATTATATAATAATAAAATTAATTGATAATAGAAATCAATAAATAATAAAAGAATAAAAGTATAAAATTATCATCAAATATATGAGATAAATTTTCTTTGTTAAAAATATTTGAAAGATAAATAGAATTTAACTGAAGCAATAATAAAAGTAGTAAACAAAACAATGTTACAACTGAAAATGATTTTCCTACAAATTTGAAAACACATCCTCATTCATAAAAAATCTTATATTACAATCAATAAGAAATAGATAAAAGAATAAAATTACATGCAAATATTGTTAAAAATGTTTGAATGATAAATGTGAGAAAGAAATCAACAATACTGAACCAATAGTTAGAAAACAAAACAAAATAAACTTTACTACTTGAAATGCTTTTCCTACAATTTCGAAAATTATGTCATCTTTCATAAAAAAAATAAATGTTACATTTCAATATAAATAGACTAGAATTATTCATGCCAATATATAATTTAATGAATACAATATATTAAATGTTCTTAATATAATGATTTTTAGTGAGGCATTTTGATAAAACTTGTTAAATAATACTTATTTTAAGAATAAAACAATCAATGTATACCACAACTTATTTTAAACAAATATGTATTTTAATAATTAAAGTTTATAAATGTATAATAATATAAAAATTATAATAAACAAAGAAAAAGAAGAAGAAATGGATAATTAAAATAATCAAAACTTCAGATTTAAAGTACATTGCTTTCTTTGAGCAATGAAAATTCATGTCCTGTTCACACTGACATCAGCAGCATCTTTATATATACATATAATTCAGAAACTTTCATTCTCTATTATATTTTTTTGTGGAGAGGGACACTTTTTTTAGTCCTTTCTTTTTCACTCATTTCAAACTCCAGACTATTAGCAACATACACACTCCATAGGATATCTCTTGATGTTCTAAACCATTTATTTGACACAAGGAGAATCTTATCAAATGGCTTAGCAAACATTGTTTATTTTATTTAATAAAACATTTCAATGAACAGTCATCATCTAAATATATTATTGTAATATATATATAGTGTTGTGGAGTAGCTGAACACCCCCCACAAAATGGACACATATTTAAAAAGTACTCTAACTTAGATGAAAAAGCAAAAAAAGCAAGGCAATGCAAATTCTTTTTCTCAGGATTTGCTGATAAATTCAGTTGGTGAATTTAAGTACAGCCATGAGGAGGAGGTAACTTTCCCAGCATATTTTCACTGATATTAAGAAGTTTTTCAAAAAGATTGTACTACATGATTGGATGAAAAGGGAATACCTCTGTTGCTTGGAAAATTTGGTCCAAGTGAACACAAAATGTATGCGAACTACATACTTCCTAGAAATCCTGGGGAAATATCTTTCGAGGAGACATTGGGGGGAGAAAAGTTCTCTATTCAACACAAGATGGCAGTGTTTAAACCTTACAAAAAAGTGTAGGGAGGATTATTTGACTTTTGCTGGGATTGTCAGTAGAAAGTGTGAAAAGTCTAAATTAAAAGAACTTAACTCCTGATATGTTTAAGTACTTGATTTTTGTACAAGGACTGATGGCTCCAGAATATGTAGAACCAGAATTTTGTCTAAATTAGAACAAAATCCAAAAATCAGTCTGCAAATGGTTGCAAAAGAATGCGAACGAATAGAAAATCTTCGACACGACACAGCAAGGATAGAAGAATGCGACGTGTCAAAAATTCAGGCAGTTAAACAAAGACAACGTAAAAAAAAATTTTGTCTGCAAAATAAATTCATGTTATGGCTATGGACAGATTCATTATTATAAGGAATGTCCATTTAGAAGGAAGAAATGCTTTAATTATGGCAAAAAAGGATATAAGCATAGGCATTGCTGAAAACCTAAAAGTAAAAAGGAGTCAAGAGTGAAAAATACAGTTGACTCAACTACAATTGAAAACAAAGAAATAAAAATGAAAAGAAAGTTTGTAAATATACAGATGAAGAATAAAAATATTAAGTTCCAAGATAATACAGATTCTGACATTGATAAATGATAAAACTTGGAAAGATATTGGCAGACCAACTTTATGGATGACAAAAAGAATTTTTTCAGGAAATAAACTAAATTTTGAAGTAGAACTTTACAGAAATGTGGCATTTATTGACAAAACTATTGAATTAAAAGGATTCACTATAAAATGAACCCAGAACTTGTTCGTTATGCATTAGATTGAGTAATTCAACATTTTCAATCAACCAATTAATTCGTTCTGCTATAGTGTCAGTGTTAGTTCAAACAGCACAGAAAAATTTTAAAAAAGAATTAAATTTCCTGAATTTTTTCTGAGGGCCATGGCAGGTGCACAAAAGCTAAAGCAACATTCAAACTTAAATAGAATGTGATGCCTATTTTTAGGTTGAAAAGAAAAGTACCTTTTGCAGCCAAAGCTTCAATTAAACCACTTAGAACAAATAGGCATGTTTATGTGAAAAAGAAAAATAATAAAATTAGGGTCTGTGCATATTTTTCTACAGGATTGAACAATTGTTTGGAAACATATAATTACCCTCTGCCAAGTTCTGAAGATATATTAAATAGTGGCAATGTGTTTTCAAAATTTCATTTGTTTGAGGTGTACCTCCAGATTCCAATCAACAAAAATGTGGAAAGTATTTAACTATAAATATACGCATAAGGATCTGTATGGATCCAACAGACTGACATTCAAGTTAAAGGTCACACCAGGCATTTTCCAGTTTATTATGGGTTTTGATATTGAATGATGTCAACATAACAATAGCCTACCTTGATGACATCTTAATTAAGAGTTAAAACCGAGAACAACATGCCAAACATGTTAAAGATGTTTTTGAAAAAATAAAACAATATGGCTTGAAACTTAGTTTACATAAATGCAAATTTTTTTTCTCTAAAATTGTTTGGGACAAAAGGCAGAAAACCAGACCCATTGAGTTTGAATGCAACAAATGTGTCAGCACTACAAGCATTCTTGGGTCTAGCAAATTACTACAGTAATTTTATTCCAAATATGCAATGAGTTCCTGTAAACCAATTATTAAAAAAGATTCTAAATGGAACTGAAGTACTGAATGTCAGATGCTTTTGAAGAAATTAAAAAAAATATTAGCACCAGACTTATATCTGGCACATTACAATCCAAATAAAGATATTATTGTAGCAAGTGATGATAGTAATTTTAGCTTAGAAGCTGTAATATACAAAGAAAGCAATGGCTAAATAAAAGCAATTGCACATGCATTAAGGACCTATTGCCAGCTGAAAAAGTGTAAAGGCAAATCAAAAAAGAGACTTTAGGGATAATTTTTTTGGTAAAAATATTCCATAGATTCATTCATGAAAGAAGTTTTACGCTTCAAACAGACCACAGACCGTTATTGACTATTTTTGGTTCCACAAAAGAGATTCCTACACATACTGCAAATTGACTTCAGAACACAGGGAACAATATTATCAAATTATAATTTTAAGGTGGATTTCCTTCCATCAAAGAGATTAAGAAATGTGGATGGAAAGTCCAGGTTAATCCCTAAACTATGTGAACCATTGGAGGAAACTGTGATAGCAGCCCTAAGAATAGAAATGGAAATAAAAAGACCATACGGGAATTTCCTATGATGCTTGAGGAGATCATGGACAAAGTAAAAATAGACACAAATATATCACAGAGAAAAAGAAACAAATTATGAACCAACAGTACAAAAAGAATGATGGTGAAAAAGATTTTTTTCTCTCTGTGATGGAATTTTGATATACGGCAAATGGCTGGTGATACCAAGAGCACTGCAAAAAAGACTATTAAAAGATTTCTGTACCAGTCACCCCAGTATATTAAGGATGAAAGCTTTAATAAGAAGCTGTATTTTTTCTGGGCAAATATGGACAAAGAAATAGAAAAAAATGTAAAATCATTCAGAGATTGTGCAATGGTGGCAAAGGCCCCACCAGTGAAATCTTCCCCTTGGGCAAGGCTGCATATTGATCTTGCAGGTCCAATGAAGGGACCGTATTATTTAATTGTGGTTGACAGTTTCTCAAAATGGCCAGAAGTGGTGAAATGTAAAAACCCTACATGCAGTAGTACAATTAAATTTTTGCATGAACTCTTCGACAGATTTGGTATCCCAGACAATGGCACAAAATTCATGGCAAAAGAATTCAAAGACTTTTCTTTGATTATACATATCTCACTACTGCACCACAATTACCCCCAATGGATCTAATAGGCAGGTAGAAAGAATTGTAGACAATTTCAAGAGAGCATTAAAAAAGTCAGATGGAAACGAATCCGTTGACGATATCCAACAATTTTTAAAGTCATATCATGTGACACCAAACCCAAGTACTAATTTGGGGTTGTCACCTGCAAAGTTAATGTTCATGAACAAAATAAGATCTGTGTTTGAGAAAGTGTTACCAAAGGGAAATAAATAAAAAAAAAAAGGGTCAATTCAAAAAAGGGGGTGGATGTTGTAGAGTAGCTGAACACCCCGCTAGATGGACTGGGATAAGCTATTTAAACAGCACTCTCTTACTGAGGCAGAGGACTAACAACCAATTGCTTATTACATTAGTCTGTGTTCTCATCTGTGTACCATATTATTCTCTGGAATAAACTACTTATGTTTCTATGTGTATTAACCTTTTCTATTAACAATATATATATATATATATATATATATATATATATATATATATATATATATATATGGTGTTTGCATGAGCAAAATTTTTACCATAATTTACCAGCAGATTGCATTTAAGTTAACTTCATGAAAACCCTTACCATACGTGCAACAACATCAGGAGCTTACTTAACAAATATCGCCAATTGTTGACAATCAATCTCCAAAAGATTTTAGTGCATTCTCACATAGAAGCAAACATCTCAATGTGGAACAAATTGCTAAGGTTTTCTTTATTTTTCATCTAAATTCACTGAGAGACAAACAGCAATACAGTTTGAAAATTAAATTAATTCTGAGGAAAAATATTAATTTTTAAAATAGATCCTTTTAATATTTTATCATAAATTTGGAAATGCATCTCAAAATAAATTGTGATTTTTTTTATCTTTTTATTTTATAAAAATCTTTTTATTTTATGAAGTCATAAAAATGTCTGCCATCATTATCAAATCTAAACCAGATGTTGAATTTACTTTTACATTTGATTATGCTGTAAAACTGGACAAAGCTAATAACCTGGTATAAATCATTTAGATTTTATCGAAATTCTATAATAAGAGATGAACTTTTTAAATTAGATATAATTGGGTGTGTCTTGCAATCAAATTAGTTTTAAATCAATGATATTGCTCCTATTTTTATTCAAGGAAAACAGCAATGCTGATAAGATGAAATAGTCATGATTTCATAAAAAGGTAATAGAAAAGAAAGATTTTATAAGTATTCAGGAGCTGATTCGTAAAAACAAAGTTGTATCTATGATCTCAATTTTGGTAAATGTGAATAAAATGTAAATTACATATATTTCTTTTTTTTTTCTATAACGATGTTCACCCTGTACAAGGACTGGTAGCTACTTGAGGTAATGGATTACAGAGTAAAAGGCACAGGAGCCACTTAAGGTAGAGGGTTACAGAGTAAGAGGCACACTTTATGCAGATATCTGGGGAAGATAATGGTTAACCTTAGACTTGAACAGGTTAAAATTATAGAGATCGGGACAGCATCTTCTTGGAAATCAGTTCCAAAAAGCAGTGGTTCATGAAAAGAATTTAACTGATTCTTCACCAATAAAATACAAAGGAAATGAGAGTGGTTCGCTACAATGTGCATGGCACAGCAGGTCTTAACTGTGAAGGATTAAAACTCATAGAACTAAGAAATGTACTTTGTCTGAGCACCTTCCATGGAAAGAGCAATAGAGCAGTGGGAGGCATGCAACATTTCATCTGTGAGAAAAGGGGGGTTGTATGGTGGAAAATAATTTATTGCCCACAAGGATATAGAGATGCTTTTAAGCTCTATCAAGACTGGGCAGCTCCTGCCCATATACACTACATGCTCTATTTTCAGCTTGATCTGGCTCTTGTAAAGGTACAGAATGGCAGGAGGTGTCAGGTACTTACTGGAGTGGTACAAGGAACCAACTCAGCATCTTTAGCGATGGGTCATATGTATGAATTCTGCTTGAGGTCTGGATTAAGTCCCAATAGACACTCAAGGCACACAACGTCCCTGAGAAAACATCCATCCATTCATTCATTGTGGTTGGTAATAGTTCAGTGTCCAATCAGCAATAATGGAATGTAACTATTTTCGTTTTCAAGGTACTGAATGTGATCAGCCATTTCCCCCCACCCCCAACCCCACCCACTGATATGATAGAGCTGCGTCAGAGGAAAGATCAGATGCCAGACTTTGATCATGTAGAGTTTTTGAGGTGCACCCAAAGACCATTGTATTATCAGCTGAGATATTTATAAATGATCGGAGTATACTCTTAGGCAGATCATTTATGTAAAGTAAAAAGAGCGTTAGTTTAAGAAGCAAAGCCTGGGGCACACCTGCATTGTTTGATAGGGCCTCAGAGGACTGACCATTGACAACTACCTTCAGGGACTCACCCATTAGGTAGGTCTTTATAATTGAAAAGACTGACTATGATTCCATACCTAGAGAGCTTGTGACATTAACCGTTTATGTCACACCTTGTCATAAGGTGATACTCAATTTTTTTTTTTAAATCTCGTAACACAATGAAAGATCATTGGGGCACCACAATAGCAACAGCAGCAGCGGTAATGAGTGAGTCAAGGGTAAGGTAGCAAAATGGAACCCCCTTCTTCTGTGGTTGGTTTTGAATTCAGACTGACTGCTTTCCCAAGGCTAAAGAGTACAGTCTAGCTAACTATTTACCCATAGTTGGTTGGTGGAGGTGGACATGTAGTTTATGATGTACCTTTCCTAAGTACATTAGTGAATGCAAAAGCCTTCAACAGAATTTGAAGATTGTGTTATTATATGATTGGTTTGGTTTGGTTTGGTTTGTTTTACGGCATATCAACCTCAATGGGTTATTTAATGCCAACAATATTTTTATTGCTGGTAATATTTTTATTTTTCAAAAATGTACTGCTGGTAAGAATTTTTCCAAAAAAGTATTGCTGGTATTAAAACCTATTTTTATACTTCATAGTGTTTTGACTCCTTTTGGGAGGGGTTAACTATTTTCTCATAGCTGGGACCCTGACAGGGGGCTACCACCACAGATCAGGCTGAACCTGGGAGCACAAGCAATTAAGAAGTGGTTCCATGCTCCTCAAAAGCTACTGATCAAATGCCTTGCTGTCAGATGTAGCTTATCATCTTACCCAGGACGTGGATGTAGTTTATTGTCATACACAGGATGGGTGTGTCATTATATGAAAATAATATTGGTAGACTAATGGAAAGATGTGACAGGAATTACCAATAGATTTAACTGATTGTAAAGATGAGAATCTGAAGTACAAATCTCCAATTATAGGAGATACATCAACAATATCATTTCAGTATTAATAATACTTCTTCTATTCACAGATTACATCAAAATGAGCTTAAATACAACATTAGTAAGTTTTTAGCAATTCATATGATGTCTTCTTAATGGTTTCTATAAATTGAATTCTAGTTGCAACTGAGATTATCACATTTGTGCCTCAACAAGAGAAAAGAAAGCAAGTAAAGAAAGAAGGCAAGCTTGTTTAATATGTGGAGATGATTTTAGTACGTTCTGTTTTTATATGATTTTCATTGGCTCCCAGGCAGGGATTAATTGGATTGGTCAGAAAATCATGAATTAAAGTTTTCTGTGAATTAAGGTTCCTGCATGCATCTGAAATTCAATGCATGTTTGATGGTTAATAACATTAATAAGTGATGAGTTTCTTGAAATTCTTGCAAATGAATTCCAAGATTAAACAGAAAACAATAACACTAACCTAATTTAAAATCTTAAATTTTTTTAAAAATAAAAGCAGAAAGACTAAAATTTGGAACAGCTGATTGAAAAAGGATTTTTTTGATAGTTAATTACATAAAAGTCACCAAGTTAAGGAATGAATTTAAAAAAATCTATTAAAAAGGATATGTAAAGGAAAAAAAGAAAGGCCATTTTACAATATTCATTTTACTATAAACTTACAAGTAAACTGAACAGTTAAAGAGTGAAAAACAACTACATAATAATGTGTAGCACATTTTATTGACTGAATAATGATGCAAACAAGACTTGGCATAGACATTTTGTAGTCATTGTTATGACTCTAGTACTATGAGCACTTCTGTGCTGGAGGCACTAGAGTGATGACTCCACATAATGACACCATCACCTCCAGTAGAAAGATGCTGGTGTCATTATGTGGGGATAGCTATCAAAGTCTTAATGGGGGGTGATTACAGAGAATTTAATGAAACCTGTACCATATCCCATACATGCTCAATGGGGGTTCAAATATGGTGGCCAATAGAGCACCTGGGAGTCAGCTGAGTGTTTTCATGTCACCTATGCACAATGGGAAAGTTGTCTCAACTTGCTTGTTCCAAACCATCACCACTAGGAGACATGGTGAACTTAAAGTGGGAGTGTGTGTGGGGAGGGGAGGCCAATAGTCTGCAACTAATCTGCATATTTGCCACACTTGCCAAGACAGACTTCAGTTTCACTAATAGTTCTCACAAACACTATTACAGAGAGCCACTATCAGTTTGTGCAACATCTTTTGCTAACAGGTTGGATGCAGAATTTCATGCAGTCTTCTTCACACATAAACTTCTTAACCATCTATGAGACCCAAAACAGTTGGAAACATGACTTGTCTGACTAGGTGTGATAATCTCTGGTTCAGGTGAGCCATAGTAACTGATGCTGTACTATTAACAAAAAATAGCAGTATAACCCGCCTTTGTTTGGGTCTTTCATTACTGGGAATTTTTGCCATTCATTTGGAATAGTTTAATTTTAAAATCAGCCCACCCGAAAATCAATATTAGTAGCAATATTTGGGTGCAACTGAGGCAAATCCCCAAATGGGGGGTTAACAATTTGAATGGGGAGTGGCCCTGAAAAGGGAACTGTATAATAATAATAATAATATTGTAATAATTTAAACTATTTACTTTTATTATAAAGTTTTTATGAAAGATATATATCCATGTAAGCGATCTGAGATTGCAAAGGAAATGTTTGTTGCAGATTATTTCCACGTCACAGACAATAACTCACTAAATTCAGACTCAAACATCAGGGGGGGGGTCAGAAAGAAATGCCGAGAACTCGATTCACAGGTACTATCTCATGAATCACAATGCGTGTAACCAGTCAGAAAAATAAACTCACTCTCCAACAAACGCGGTAGCCAAAATACCCGAATTTCTTCTTCTTCCCGATTCGAGAACACCAACTGCTTTTATCGACTGAGCATTTTTTCCATTCATCAACAGCTGGGAGAGGATGTTCAGTATTTTGCATATCAAAATACTTTTATAGTGACTCCTGCGACAGACTTGTTTTTTAATTCAAATATTCCATCTTCAGCATGTCATGCGGAATACATGCCCTTTTGTTTGGCAAGTAATTTTCTTTTTTGCCACATTTTCCGTTGTAGAATACACGCAATGCGCTGTCACCTGGGTTGATGAGGTAAGTCGCCCTTTTCTTTGCTATAATCCAAGAACAGATAGTAAATAGTAAAACATTACTGAGAGTTACAATGGACAGGAAGTAGTAGGGAGCTATTATCGCCAACAATTTGTACTCAAAACCAGCACTGAAGAATTATCTGTAACTGTGGAAATTCATAAACAACATCCAATTACACACGCATATATTTTGAGAATTATAGTTATAGATATCACTGTTGTTTGATGAGTTTTAGTTTGTCTTATGGCATATCAAAACCTCAATGGGTTATTTAATGCCATCAACATTTTTAGAATAGGTTTGTATGAATAGAATATATATTCTTTGTGAGAAACCAGTTTGTAGATCAGGTTTCATTGATGTATTTTTGTAAAGAAGGTTTTTGTCAAGGGTCAAATGTATTGCTGGTAATATATATTTTTTCAAAAATTTATTGCTGGTAATAGTTTATCTTCAAAAATCTATTTCTAGAATTTTTACTATAAAAATCTATCTTAGTATCTGTCTATATTTCTGAGATGAGGTATTATGTACATTATTTGGACTAATGTCCTCATCTTCGTCGCCATATTTATTATAACCAGGTGGTTGGAATGTCGAACTGAACCCTTTATTTCTCTCACTGGATTAGACTGTTCTAATTCCACGTGCCATGTTTAATGGATATCAGTTATCAGTTATCTCCTGTTAATTTCCCTCTGAAAGTTCTCCACTGCCTTAACAGGGTATTGAACTCACACTCTTTGGGTCCTGTCACTGTATCTAACACCTTTATCCACTGTGCCATGTGTCTTACTTCAGTTCGACATTCCAACTACTTGAAGAAGGCTAGAGTGTACAATGGCCGAAACGTTGTAATAAATATGATGACAAAGATGAGGACAATAGTCCTAAAAATCTATCTTAATACTTTCATAGTGTTTTCACCCCAGGGGGTTAAATATTTGCCCATAGCTGGGACCCCTAACAAGTGCTACCTGGAAACACCAGCAATTAAGTGGTGGTTCCATTCTCCTCAAAACCACCCGATCAGAGGCTTTGCTTCCGGATGTAGTTTATCATCATACTCTTGTTTGATTACAACATTCCATGGAATGCAGTGGTATACATTGACTGATGGTTTTGAGCAGCACCAGCATTGAATTGGGATGTAATTTGATGCAATGTTCCTTGTCATTGGATAGTTAGCATTCTATCTTGTGTTACTGGAGGTCCAGTTCTTGTATTACATCTAAGCTCCTGCAGTTCTCACATACAGCTGATTCCATTCACATATTCCTGTATAACCTGGCAACACTCATTTTGCAGACAAACAGTATTAAACCCCATCTATGTTCTATGGCAACCACAGATGTACTGTCACTTTACTTATGTCACAGATCCCTGTTCTGGCTGAATCCATTTCTATATGCAGGGACCAGAGGAAAAACTCATCAATGCCTATTAATGGTTTGAGTTTTGGGGTACATAATTTAAAAATGCAAATAATTACGTGAAGAAACCAACATCAGAATTTACTATTATAAGTAGTGACTTTTACTATTTTAAACCAATATAGTATTGTAGAGTATTTAATCCTCACTGGGTACCTCACTACAGTGGTTTTGCACTAACTCATCTAAGTTCAATAAAAGTATAAGTATCTGTGCCCTACAACTGTAGTCTTTTGCTCAATTAAGCTTAATAAATAACAATCATTATTGTTAACTTATGGAGTGGCAGTGACAAAAAGATCTACATTTCCT
>OZ010571.1:156835817-156968317 GCA_963932145.1 Acanthosepion lycidas
TTTGTTCTGATAAGATGCTAATAGAGAATGGCCAGGGGAGTCAGATACTTTCTGCAGTAATACAAGAAACTAACCATTTTTGTTCTGATAAGATCCTAATAGAGAATGGCCAGGGGAGTCAGATACTTTCTGCAGTAATACAAGAAACTAACCATTTTGTTCTGATAAGAGTCTAATAGAGAATGGCCAGGGGAGTCAGATACTTTCTGCAGTAATACAAGAAACTAACCATTTTTGTTCTGATAAGATGCTAATAGAGAATGGCCAGGGGAGTCAGATACTTTCTGCAGTAATACAAGAAACTAACCATTTTGTTCTGATAAGAGTCTAATAGAGAATGGCCAGGGGAGTCAGGTACTTTCTGCAGTAATACAAGAAACTAACCATTTTTGTTCGGATATGATGCTAATAGAGAATGGCCAGGGGAGTCAGATACTTTCTGCAGTAATACAAGAAACTAACCATTTTTGTTCGGATATGATGCTAATAGAGAATGGCTAGGGGAGTCAGATACTTTCTGCAGTAATACAAGAAACTAACCATTTTTGTTCTGATAAGATGCTAATAGAAAATGGCCAGGGGAGTCAGATACTTTCTGCAGTAATACAAGAAACTAACCATTTTTGTTCTGATAAGATGCTAATAGAGAATGGCCAGGGGAGTCAGATACTTTCTGCAGTAATACAAGAAACTAACCATTTTGTTCTGATAAGAGTCTAATAGAGAATGGCCAGGGGAGTCAGATACTTTCTGCAGTAATACAAGAAACTAACCATTTTTGTTCTGATAAGATGCTAATAGAGAATGGCCAGGGGAGTCAGATACTTTCTGCAGTAATACAAGAAACTAACCATTTTTGTCCTCATATGATGCTAATAGAGAATGGCCAGTGGAGTGAGATACTTTCTGCAGTAATACATGAAACTAACCATTTTTGGTCTAATATGATGCTAATAGAGAATGCCTAGGGGAGCCAGATACTTTCTGCAGTAATACAAGAAACTAACCATTTTTGTTCTGATATGATGCTAATAGAGAATGGCCAGTGTAGTCAGATACTTTCTGCAGTAATACAAGAAACTAACCATTTTTGTTCTGATAAGATGCTAATAGAGAATGGCTAGGGGAGTCAGATACTTTCTGCAGTAATACAAGAAACTAACCATTTTTGTTCTGATATGATGCTAATAGAGAATGGCCAGTGTAGTCAGATACTTTCTGCAGTAATACAAGAAACTAACCATTTTTGTTCTGATAAGATGCTAATAGAGAATGGCTAGGGGAGTCAGATACTTTCTGCAGTAATACAAGAAACTAACCATTTTTGTTCTGATATGATGCTAATAGAGAATGGCCAGGGGAGTCAGATACTTTCTGCAGTAATACAAGAAACTAACCATTTTTGTTCTGATAAGATGCTAATAGAGAATGGCTAGGGGAGTCAGATACTTTCTGCAGTAATACAAGAAACTAACCATTTTTGTTCTGATAAGATGCTAATAGAGAATGGCTAGGGGAGTCAGATACTTTCTGCAGTAATACAAGAAACTAACCATTTTTGTTCTGATATGATGCTAATAGAGAATGGCCAGGGGAGTCAGATACTTTCTGCAGTAATACAAGAAATTAACCATTTTTGTTCGGATATGATGCTAATAGAGAATGGCCAGTGTAGTCAGATACTTTCTGCAGTAATACAAGAAACTAGCCATTTTTGTTCTGATAAGATGCTAATAGAGAATGGCTAGGGGAGTCAGATACTTTCTGCAGTAATACAAGAAACTAACCATTTTTGTTCTGATAAGATGCTAATAGAGAATGGCCAGGGGAGTCAGATACTTTCTGCAGTAATACAAGAAACTAACCATTTTTGTTCTGATAAGATGCTAATAGAGAATGGCCAGGGGAGTCAGGTACTTTCTGCAGTAATACAAGAAACTAACCATTTTTGTTCTGATAAGATGCTAATAGAGAATGGCTAGGGGAGTCAGATACTTTCTGCAGTAATACAAGAAACTAACCATTTTTGTTCTGATATGATGCTAATAGAGAATGGCCAGGGGAGTCAGATACTTTCTGCAGTAATACAAGAAATTAACCATTTTTGTTCGGATATGATGCTAATAGAGAATGGCCAGTGTAGTCAGATACTTTCTGCAGTAATACAAGAAACTAACCATTTTTGTTCTGATAAGATGCTAATAGAGAATGGCTAGGGGAGTCAGATACTTTCTGCAGTAATACAAGAAACTAACCATTTTTGTTCTGATAAGATGCTAATAGTGAATGGCTAGGGGAGTCAGATACTTTCTGCAGTAATACAAGAAAAAAATGTATAGCTGGTAATATTATTTTTTCAAAAACCTATAACTGGTAAGATTATTTTTTTAAAAAACATATTGCTGGTAATATTTTTTTTTTCTTCAAAAATTTATTTCTGGTAATAATTTTTACAATGTATTTCTGGTATTAAAACCTATTTTTACACTTTTATAATGCTTTTTACCTCAGTTTCGGGGTTAACTATTTGCCCATAGCTGGGACCCTAACAGGTGCTACCATCCGAGTCAGGGTGGACACCAGTTATTAAGAGAAAGTTCTACATTCCTCAAAGCCTCCTGATCAGAGGCCTTGCTGTTGGACATAGTTTATTGTCTTACCCTGGACGCGGATGTAGTTTATCGTTGTACCCCAGATGGTCTGGTCACAGGGCTATATTTTAAGCCACAGTTGAGATTGAAAGCAGTCTTGGACCACCTTTACACAGAGAATAGACTGTCCCTCAAGTGAGTTCTGATGCCAACCATTAGAGATGTTAGTTATGTTTTGTGATATTTAAATCAACAGAAGGGTTGTAGGAGAATGTTGAAATTCTTGCTGTTTGATGTCTTGATGAGGAAGAGCTGATTTTTTAGACTGACATAGTAGAATTTGTTCAAAGTATCATCTAACTACGCAATAAGACCATGCAAGAGAATCTCAGAAATAAACAATGAAATATATTAAAAAACCAGGTTTAAGTTTCATTTCTTGACAAGGTGTTTATGTTCACCTTTCATTACCCTTGTGAACATACAATGAGTATTCCTAGTTTCTGGTGCACTGTTTGCTACACTGACAACATCGAAGTGGTAAATTGAATATAAAACTGAATGCAACATGAACCTCAGGGTAGTTAGAAAAATACAATAAAATATTTTAACAGTGGCAGACTTCAGTATATGTCCATATTTCTGAGATGAGGTATTATTGCAATATGAGCACTGGTAAAAAATGATGGCTGAAGACATTAGGTTTATAATACCCAGTTATTCATACCCAGATGTCCTCAAGGACACATGGGACAGTGGATAAGGACCCAAAGAGTGTGATTTAAATACCTGGTTAAGGCGGTGGAGAACTTGGAGAGGAGAATTAACAGGAGATAACTGACAACTGACATCCATTAGACATGGCACATGGAACTAGAACAGTCTAACCCAGTGAGTGAAATAAAGGGTTCAGTTCGACATTCCAACCACCTGAAGAAGGCCATAGTGTACAACGGCCGAAACGTAATAAACATGACAACAAAGATGAGGACAATAGTCCGAATTATGTAAATAGTGTCTTTTTACATTGTTTACATTTGCAACACCAGATTCTTTCATTATCCCATATACTCCAATACATAGAGGCAGACTTTTTTGGCTAAATTTAACAAAAAACTGATGCTAGTCTGGGACATAGATCCTCTCCCCAATGAAACTATCCTTCAAGTAAAAAGATAGTGCTGTCCTCTGCCTTCAAAATTCTGTTACTTACTTGAATTCAGCTTCTAACCCCCACTGAATGTGTTGAGAAATATGACTGTAATGAGTTGGTCAGTCAACTTGACACCCCCAATGGGAGTGCAGTTGGGCAGGCGTGGAAACTGTGATTGGTAGCTGGCTTGTCGGTGTTTTGCATGGGCGAGTTACCAAACTCTACGTAAAGGGCTGGAATGAGAAGGAGGGCAGTTCGTCTCAGAAGTGGAGACTGCACTGTCGCTATGACAGTAGGAGAGAGACAAAATTTTTTCTTTTTTTTTCTTTTGTGACACATTTCAACACAAGCTATTTTGGCAAACCTCAGACATTGACATGCTTTATCTGTATCCAGCAGGAATGGCAAGGAGGCCTTTCGACCAGCGATTGATTCCTGAGTTTTGAGGGCCTTTGTTGGATGAACCAATTATAGAATGGCTCGAGCGAGTAGAGATGATCTGTGAGCTGGCAGATGAAGAAAGGGTCGAGCGCATTCTCCCATTGCAGTTGACTAGTGGTGTTCTTGCTGTGTATCGGCAACTCAGCAAAGAGCAGAGAGCTGATATCGAGGAAATCAAGCGTGCCCTCACCACTGCGTTCACAGAAGATACATTCGTAGCATTTGAAAAGTTTGTGACGCAACGACTTTGTGATAGAGAGACAGTGAATGAATTCCTGGCGGCACTCGAAAGACTGGCTTGCCAGGTTGGAGAAAGACCACCTGAAAGATGGATAGCCAGTGAGTTTGTTGCAGGGTTGCCACAGCATGTCAAGCAGCAGCTTCAGGCGTTGGTGTGAATGGACACTTTGACATTAGAACAGCTCTGTGCGAGAGCTTGAGCCATCCTGGTTGTGGACCATAGACTTGTAAA
Organism: Acanthosepion lycidas; assembly: GCA_963932145.1. Taxonomy (NCBI): domain Eukaryota; kingdom Metazoa; phylum Mollusca; class Cephalopoda; order Sepiida; family Sepiidae; genus Acanthosepion; species Acanthosepion lycidas. The sequence goes on from OZ010571.1 coordinate 156,840,475, forward strand.
CCAAATTATCGCAGTGGCCCAGTGGCCACATGCAAATGTCATGGAAGTAATTACTGACCAGAATGGGAGAAACTCTGTGTTGTCCGTGCACCAACCCCAACGACATGAATAAAGGCTGCACCCAGGGACGTGCAACGAGAACGGGCAACCAGGTACGATGATTGTGCCGAAGGTTACGGTGCTTCAGATGCCAAAGGATGGGTCACTTTGCATCAGAGTGCTGGGAAATGAGTCAGGGGAAAAGATGCCAGTGCCGGTCTCCTCCCTGGGCAAGTGCAACTTTGAGGCACTACCTGTGATTAAACTGCTCGTTGATGGATGCAGATGCACAGCCCTGGTGGACTCCGGGTGTTCAAAGACACTAATGTGCAAGTCGGCGTGTCGCTCATGGAGACCTAAAGAGGCTCAGATTGTAATTGACGACGGGAACACCTTTAGTAGCCTAGGTGTCAAAACAGTGGAGCTGAAAATCAATAACATATGCCTGGTAACCATGAAGGCATTGATTGTACACCAAACCTTGACAGGGCTCAACCTCCTGCTAGGACTCAATGTGATTGTGAAACTGGGAGGAGACTTCAGAGACTTCAGTGCAACTTTTGACCAGCGCAGGCGCAGTGTCATTCTAAGAAATTCTTTAGCGAAGTCTAGTTCAAGTTCACATCTCGAATCTTACTGAATGTGCTAGAGTTAGCAAAACTCTAACCAGCTCTTCGTGATGACTCGTGGCAACCAAAGAGACGAGGCTCATCTGACGAACTTAAAAAAGCAGCAGGATATGAGCAAAAAGTCGGGAGCTGAGCAAAAAAGTGCTAACAAAGGGTTATCACTTGAGAAAAGACGATGGAGGGATGCTGAAATAATGCGACAAAAACAAGAAAAGAAAGTTGCCAATTGTGCAGGGGCTTCTGGATCTTTGAAATCAGACTAAATCCATGTCTGCCTGAATGGAGGGGCTGAAAGCTGTTTTACAGCCCCATCCTTCTCTGACATGTCACAACCAATTGTGCTGTAGTCATGTTAGCAAATCTGCCACCTCAGCATGTGTGGTCATTCCAATGTGTCAAGTGTGCAAGTTGTGTATATGTGGATGTAGTCACCAGACAGATGCAACCATCTCTTGAGCTGAGGAGCTTTGTGATCTTAAGATCAGAGGGGCGTGTAATGAGTTGGTTGGTCAACTTGACACATCCAAAGCGAGTGCAGGTGGGCATGTGCGGAAACTGTGATTGGTAGCTGGTTGTTGGTGTTTTGCATGGGCGAGTTACCAAGCTGGAATGAGAAGGAGGGCAGTTCGTCTCAGAAGTGGAGACTGTGCCCGTCGCTACGACAGTAGGAGAGAGACAAAATTTTTTTCTTTTTTTTTGTGACACTTTTCAACACAATGACAACCACTGAACAGGCTTTTTATTATGAAGCTTAGTGTGGTACAAGGTCAAATGAAAGAAAATGAGTGTGGGAAGATTCTATTGCACCAATATCCTAAATGGAGAGGCACTGTTTGCATTAAAAAAATCAGCAGTTGAAATCCTAACCTTTACCTGGCACCAAATATGAAGCCCATTGGCTATTTGGCAATTATTGAGAATCAAACTCACATTAACAGCAATTGTCTGAGAGACAAGCTTATTGACTACTATTCCATTTTCTGCCTCTTATGTCCACAGATATTCAAGAGGATTTGTTTCTCCAATGATTATAGTGATTGTCTAACAAAGCACAACCTATGAATCGTCAAGTAGGTGTTTCCAAATATTTAATGGCTTTATGCCAGGCTTATTGGGGAAATACTAAAGAAATCTTATCTCTATAAATATTTGGTCAACACAAACCATACTGCTGGGCACCATTAGATGTCATATTAATATTTGTCCAGTCAAACGTTCTCCAATAATTAAGACATATGGAGTAATAATAGGTTTCCCAATAGGCAAGGAATATTACTGAGAAGGCACAATTTCTGGCATGTCCTTCCAAATACATTTCTGCCTAATAAACAAAACATTCTATAAATGAATCACACAAAGGAATATTTACTTGTCTGTTGGAAAAATATCTTTCAATATTAATAAAACTGAAGGCAATAATATTTTACTTCCTTTCAAAAACTTCTGGGAACTGAACTAACTGCAGCACCCTTCCATTTTTTTTAAAACAGCAAAGTTCTGTTTCCAGATCACCATAAGCAGGCTCATCACATTATTTTTAATTTTTGTTCACAGTGTTTCAATGGCAAAGTTAACTTTGAAAAAGGTCAGAAGTTATAAGTAGCCAAATTTAGCCTGTAAATGGGTTGACAAACTGGAGTGATATGTTTTGCCAAAAATCTCTACAAAATATATGAAGAATTAACTCATTCAGTAAATGCAGCAGTGACACAATTTCAACTGAGTAATTCTATGAAAGAGTGTCTTTTCAGGCATTGCCAATTTACATCAATATTGCACAAGCAGTTTTCAAGATATTCAAAATGGCTAAATACATTCTAGATAGAAGTCATATAAATGACCGGCTTGCAGATTTCCTGAAATTAGGAAATTATTATTATTATGACCATGGAATATCAACAAGGAAAGTGAAATCTGCAAAATGAGTTCAAATTCTGAGCTAGTCCATTCACTTTCACATTAATGCTCTTGGGATAGATACAAATCTGTCTCTTCTATCCCAGCTATAGATTAAATAGCAGAATAGACTGGACTCTGTAATCTTTGGTAGCAACTAGTCTAAAAGAAGTAAAACTGATTTCTAAATCATAAAGAAGGCAATAGGCTCCACTATATTTCCCAAGAATATATTATAATTCACAAATAAAAAAGAAAAGCAATCTGTGGAAAGTCATAATTATCTTGAAGAAGCATTGCATCAAAAATGAATAAATAAATAAATAGAATCATGTTTGGCCATGATCATGAAATCCAAGGAAACATGATTCACATGGAAAGTCCAATTGTCCTTAGCCAACCACATTCAAGTTTACCAATAACAGCACAATCAGTGATATCATCAGAATGATGTTCAAGAAAAAGTTAGAGAATTTCTCTTGTACAAATGTTAAAATTCTCTTCCTTCTATAGGATTTTCATTCTTAGCATAAATTATTTTTCAAAAGTTTAAGAAATGGATAATAATATTAACCTTTTGCACACAGACCAATGAAATCTAGCTGAATGAACACAAGAGGAATATTTTATTGCATCCAGTTTCCATGGAAATGACCCATGCCAAATATTCATTTATGGAATATACAAAAGGGACATTTGAATTGAATTCAACTTTGAGTGACATTAAAATGGGAAAGAGCTGATGGCCTAAATTATTTTAAATTTAAGAACAAAATAAAACAATGTTAAATAGTAAATTTGACAGAGGAAGAATCTAATATAAGAGATGCTGCCCAGGTAAGTAAAGAAATAAGAGGAGATAGTGTGATATAAAAAATGCAAAGTAACACAGACAGAGAAATGCAGAAGTAATAAAAAGAAAGACAGCATGCATTGTCACCCTTTGCTGTGACAATCATTCATGTATATTTGCCTTTGTGACCAGAGAAATTCTAAAGATTCTCTGTAAATTTGGTATTCATTGTGTGCTGGTGACCGAGGCCAATATTATTACTCTTGTAAGAACTCTTTCTTTTGTTCCTGACAAAACTAACCACAAGTTATTTCAGTTCATAACTGTTACAATATATTAGGGATGACTGCAATTAACTAAATGATAAATCTATTTGATAGCAAGTAGGAATATAGATGGTTAATAAAAGTGTCATTGGTGTCAAAATTTCAAAAGATTCCTGTTGTTGAAGGATTTAAATGATTGTATTTCAATGATAGAAACCTGATTAAAAGAAGTCTTCTTTGAAGGCCATTTGCAACATTCCATAGACTGCTAAAGTGGTACTGAGAATATGTAAATATTTATTCAAATGAAATCAGGAGATTAGCTGGTTTGTCTGGATTCACTTGAGATTGCATCAAAACGAACAGAGAAGCTGCAGTTTGTGATTCACTTCACTGACCCTATTTCATTGGTCAATAGAAGGAGATACCATGTACAGGAAAAAAACAGAGAATTTCGTGACGAGTTCTACAGAATTAATACAGGACCAAACAAGGCAGATGAAAAGGTTTGAGAAATTAAGAAAATAAGAATATGGGAAGAAGAGGAATATATAAAAAGGACACATCTTACATGATGGGGACCACATCTGCTGGTATAATGACCAGGTTCTAAACCTGAACTGATGTAATTTCAGTATAACTTGGGGAGTTTATAGCAAACCAGAGAAATGGTCCAAAATAGAGAACTTGTGCCAGTAGTTAAACTTTTTGCAAAATAGAGGCACTCTTAAATTTGATGGCATTAATAGAAGGGCAGTAAGGTCCCCCCACCCGAACTACATTGATAAAGCATGTATGGGCAGCTTGCTAAGTGTTAAACTTGTAGATATCTGAAGTGATATGAACAGTATAAAAGTGAATAAGTGAAATCAAATTTGAAGGGAACAGTAAAGTAGAGTTTGAATAGGGAATGATATTCAATGGCAATAGTTGCCAAAATATTATTAACATTAGATATCAAGGAAAAACCACGTTAATCATGGCATTTTTTTCTTGCTATACATAGTAATGAGTATGGATGGTAATAGTTGACTTGGTCTGAATACAGTTAGTGAAAGTGATATGCAAATTGGTGGAATTGGATCATAATGTAGTACAAGCATGTAAATGAAAAAAAGATTGGTGGAACTGTTGAAACCAAAGAGAAATGGTTCTTCTAGAATTAAATAGAACAGAGTCTGATGGCCATCAATGGATGAGTGAATATTTCTGGAAGGGAGATTGATTCAGTGATTGTTTTTTATAGCTTATCAACCTTTTGCAAGTAATTTAAAGCCAGAAAATATTTTGAAATTGTAAACCTATTTTTTGGAGAAAATGATTTATTGATAAAAGTCCAACTAATTAATTCCCATATCTGGATGGGGATGTAGTGGATTCATGCCTTTCCCAAATGTATTTGCATTTAAATGAATATAATGAACCTGACTTGAATTTGAACTTGGCTCTTTCATTTCCAATTCTGAGCTGTTATGCATTACATGAGCAACACATCTAAGCTTTACTGGTATATTCCCAAGCAGTCAACCAACTAGGTACTGACCAGGTTCAATGTTGCTTAATTTTGGCAATAGTACAAGAACCAATGTTTCAATGGGATATGGTCATAAGCCTCTAGAAAGAAGATCTTTCATTATTGGAAAATAAAATGAATTTGTATGACCAATTCCTTAGAAAAGGTAATGAAATATGGATTTGGAAAAGGAATAGAAGGGTGGACACAAGAAGGAATTTTGATTTCCTGGGGCTGTAGGGGAGGATGTGGAAATGAGAATGCTATTATTGATGATATAGTCCAAGAAACAAAAAATAATCTGACTGGCATTAGACTTCTTAGAGCCAAAAATCCACATGAAGTGTCACCCACTGAGTGGGATTAGGGATGCATATGAAGAAACCAGCAAGGTAAAAAGCAGATGGTCATTGTGGAGGTATTTTCCATTGTCGATTTAAAATTAGCTAATCTACTGGTTTTTGTGTAACTAAGAAGTTGTGGAAATAGCAATGAATAAATTAAAAAAGCTAGACATATTGCTAAAGATTATATGTTACTTTGAGAATCGAAAAGCTGAGGGAGTGAGCAGGAAAGATAAAATTGGAGAGTGTATCTGTTTATATCTCTGAGATGAGGTATTATGATAACTTGCATTATTTTTATTATTCAAACTGTTATCCTCATCTTTATTGCCCTATTTATAATGTTTTCAGTTAGATGATTGGAGAGTGTAGTAGAATTGTTCTAGACAATACATATTGCTTATCAGTGAGCTTTAATATACTCTCTATTTACCAAACTCCCCACAAAGCAAGGTGTGGCACAAGGCCAGATTTTAATGTCAGGCATTCTGAGCCTGTAGGCGCGGGTAAAAATTGCCTGTAGACCCCATATGCACATGATTGGGTTTGACTACCTCCCCAAATGAAACTTTGCCCTTCAGCATAGCCCCATCTGGGTTCCTCTCTACCTGGAGGCAGAGAGTTTGACAAAAGAGGAAGAGAAAGCCTCCTCCTCGCTTTAATATACTCTGCATATCAACAGAGTTCTCCTGAATATATGCGTTCAGTACAGATCTATTAATGGGAGAGCTGGAACATACCACAGAGAGAAGACAAGTGATATGTGGAAAAAGATTATGGAAAGTGTAAAAGTAGATTATCCTGAGAAGAGGATAAGCTACATATCAAAACCAAAGAGCGGGATGATATGGAGTGATGTCATTAATGTGAAGTGGGTGTTGTTCTTGCCAAACGTGATATCAAGATATTAAATGAGATCAAGGGTATCAAATAAGTGATATTAAGGTCAAAGGTATCAAGATTAGTGATATCAAGTTCAGGGATACAGCATGGCTGGGAAAAAAAGATGATTATAGTCCCATTAATCTAGATGAATTAGATGCCATAGCATTAAGGCATTAATGGTGGCAGCTTAGAAAGATTAGGCTCTAGAGATGATTACTAAGTGACTTTTAAGAAATTTAGAAGAACTGATACGAAACTTAAGTAAAGTACACCTGCAAATGATTGGTTGTTGACAAGATTCAAAGGTTGTGTCTGTCAATTGTCAACTGTAGACAAGAGAGTGTTGCTATATGGAGGAAAATCAAAAATTGCATTGGGGTTGAATCATTGGGAAGGAGCCTAGTGGATGAGGTGCTAATAGATAATGATATTACCTTTCATTCAGAAGTGTTAAACAAGAGTAAAATATTAAATGCCTTTTAAGGTTTCATACAGACCAAGTGATAATGAGATTGTGAAAAGAAATCCTTGAATGATGAAGGTCATATGACAGAAAGAATATCTTGCCAGAAGAGATAGAGAGTTTTAGTATAACATGTCACCTAAACTTTATTACAGGCAGATGAATGAGTGTCTCAAAAAACAGCATTCAGTTATGAATCGAAGCATCTATACTGATGTCAGTTGTTAGAAATGGAGAGAGACTGAAGTTTATTAAATTAAGCATGACTTTCTGGTGAAGCCACTAGATCAGTGTTTCTCAATGTTTTTAAATAATGGCACACCTACAAGCAAATGAAAATATTACAGCACACATTGCAAAATTTTTAAAGGGTATACATTTAAATGTTATGAAATAAAACCATAGATTTTTTTTAAATTACACACACAAATATGAACTTAGTTTATTTCAATGTTTCTATTCAACTATTTGTGCAGCTTATTTAGCATGAAACCTGAAATATTTTTTTCATGATTTCTTCAATGTTTGGTCAAATGTGTGGTAAGCAAACCTTCATTTCATTTTTAGTTGAATACTTTAAATAAAAAAATGAAAGAATAACAAAAAAAATTATTTAAAAATAAAGTTTAATACTTGTTCATTTATTCAAATACTAATGCTGTACCATTACTACTCCCACATACATACATGTGTGTGTGTCTGTGTGTGTATGGCATGACAATATTTCGTGGCACACTTAAGAGGATTGTGCATCACAGAGGATGAAAATCACTGGACTAGGTGTGAATGTTGCATAACTCAATGATAGAAGAGTTACAGACATTCATCCCAGAAATGATATTTCCCCTAATTTTATGCTACATAATTTACTGGACACATGCTAAGTTACTTGTTTTTCAGACTATAAGACAAAGGAAAACAAGCAAGTGGAGAAGGATTTTCAACTATGGCGTCCCATGGAGGTCACAAAGCTAAGTGGTGACTATGTGAACAAAGGCATTATAAAATGGAATAAAGAAAATTTGTTCCAAAGTATAGAAATAAAAACTTATTTCTTTATTTTTCATTCTTCTCTTGTTATTTATTATTCCATTTTGGTTTTATCATTGATCTTTGGATTGGGAATGAATGTAGTATAAACTGAAAAGGTCAGAGGTTAATATAAATAATAGAGATGGAGAATGCGCAAGGTAAAGGGAGTGGGGAGTAATAAAAATGGAGAAAGAAGAAAAGAACAGCAATCAACAAGCATTGGCATTGTTTTCCTGGGAAAGTCATTCACACATTTGTGGCTGGAGATTTAGGTTTGATATTTTCTCTGTAAATTTTTCAGTTAATTGTGTTTCTGCTCTCAAGAATATAGTGGCAGGCAGTTTACTCTGGGAATAATGTTTTTTTTTTTGTTTTTTTTTCTGATTAAGCTGACTACAGGGATACACAGGTAATCTTGTAAAAAGTGATAAACAGCAGTAAAAAAGCAAGGAGTACACAAAATATTAATGACTGAATATTAATTTTCACTAAAAATGAGAGTAACTTTAGTAGAGAGTTGTCACTAATAAAGAGATGCCACTACAAAATAATAAAAAAGAGAAAAAGCAAAGATTAATCTGCATTTTACTTTTTGCCAATTAGAAACTCAATTTATGGTGTTAATTCAAGGGTCAACTTTTAATAGCAGTTTTATCTTGAAGAATCCAAAATATTTCAACCTTTCCTCTGAACAGTAAAAGCATAGCATTTTGGAATTCAATTTGTTTGATTTTTACTCAGAAGCAATAAGTATTTGAAAATGTACTTGATGGTGTATTATATGTGGTTATTTTAGGACTGTAAAGCAAGTCATTACATTCAGCTTGTCACAGTAGAAGAGGAAATAAAAGGGTCTGAATGCAACGTGATATGAAAAATAGGGTGGATGCAAAAGTTAAGAGTGACTAGGAGAAAAAGTAAACTTAACCTAAATTTAAAGATCCTCTAACTTCTTTGTCTTTCAATTATACACGCAAGTTTTCAACTGCCTCAATACAACTTTGATTAATGCTTGTTGCAATGCATGGCAAAGCTGTTCTCTCATTGCATGTCATCTTTTTACTATTTCTGATCAGAGGTGGGACTATAGTAATGTAATTTATTTTCATTGTCCACTTCTTTGTTAGATTTCATCAACTTTGTCACACAATTCTTTCAGTTCCTTGTATAAACTTGCATTAGAATTCAGTTCAATTTTGCTTTCTTCACTGTTGCCCATTTTTTATTAAGCTGTAAAAGATGAAAATCTTTTACCCAGTCATTTATCTTATTTATTTTTTTTAATTAGTGATGTCTTTTTTGTTTAAATGTATTCATTTAGAATATTTGTATGAATTGACACTTCATTAGTTATGCTACTTTCATTTTTGGTGAGGAGGATGGCATGTCATCCCCATAATATGCACAACAAGAACTGTCAAAGGGCAGATGAGCTTCTTATAGGAGCCAATGGCCAACATGTATATATGAGGCTAGGATATACAGTGGGGGAGAAATAAATATTCGTACACATGAAAAATTGTATTTTTATAAATGTAAAAGCCTTAACTATAACAAATTTTGATACATTTTATTAAAAAATAGTAATAAACTTAATTCTTATTCTAACAGAAATTAATGCATTTTTTTCATTTTAACTGATGAAAAAGTATTTGTACAAAACAAAAAAACATTAACTTGATTTAATACTTTGTTGAATATCCTCAATATTTATTGAGTTCAACAGCTACCAGTCTATTCCTGTACATCTCAACTAATGATTTGCACACATTGAGTGGTATTTTGTCCCATTTTTCTTGGCATATTGTCTTCAAATTCTTGATATTTGTTGTTGCTCTTTTCCCAATTTGAATTTTCAAATATCACCATAAATTCTCGATTGGGTTCAAGTCTGGGGACTGACATTGCAAGACATCAATGTTACTTTCAGCTAACCATTTCCTTGTAGATCTAGTGGTATGCTTAGGATCATTATCCAGTTGGAAAACCCAATCAGGAGATAGCCGAAGTCTCTCAACAGAACGCATTAAATTGTCTTGCAGGATTTTCTGGTAGCTTTCGGCATTCATCTTGCCATCTATTATTGATATTCTGCCAACACCTTTTGCAGAAAAACAGCCCCAGAACATGATAGTGCCACCACCAAACTTTACAGTTGGCACACATGATTTCGATAATTATGACCAAACAACTCTATTTTAGTTTCATCTGTCCATAGTACTTTTTCCCAAAATGAATATTCTTTATCCTTATGCTCTCTAACGAATTTTAGCCTAGCATCTCTGTGTTGTTTCAAGAGAAGTGGAGTCTTCCTTGGGATGCGTGATTTCAGACTGTTTTTGTGTAGTTCATTACTTATTGTATGCTTGGTTACTTTAATCCCTAATGCATGCAGATGTTCCTGCAGCTCTTCTTGGGTAACCTGTGGATTCTGTTGGATCTGGATTCTGTTGGATCTGGCGTCCTAATATCCTTGCTGATCTTTGGTTTTCGACGCTGTTACAAGTTTTAAACCTTGCAATGAACAAAGCAATTGTAGTAAAAGGATTATTCAGGTTGTTAGAAATCGTTCTGTAACTGTTCCCATCTTTCCAAAGAGACAAAATGTCTTGTTTTTGTGAGATAGTCAATTCTTTAACTTTAGGCATTATTAGAACCTTCTCGTAAGACTAAAAATTGCAGAATGCTCTGATAATGGCTAATAGCGTTAACTATAATTACTGATAACATTACTAGAACATTCTAGAATATACTTTTTTCAAAATTAATTGATTATTTTATTCTAATAATTGATTTGTACGAATACTTTTTTCACCAGTTAGAATTAAAAGAATGCATTAATTTCTGTTAGAATAAGAATTAAGTTTATTATTATTTTTTAATAGTATGTGTCTTTATACATAAAATGTGCCAAGATTTGTTTTATTTAAGGCTTTTACAATTATAAAAATACGATTTTTCAAGTGTACGAATATTTATTTCCCCCCCCCCCACTGTATATCATCTTTATTGTAGGAATTGACACTTCACTAGTTTATCAACTAATGGATGAAAATAGCATAACAAATTAACTTTGATAACCTAACTAGTTTTCTTTGAACTATTGTCTAATTTTAAATGTATACCAGTTTTTTTCATGCTTCTTCTAGATGAACTAGACTGACCACTTCTATATTGTAAGCTAATTGATAATTAAGTTTTCTTAATCATTATATCATTTCAATGATTTTTATCTTCTCTAAATTAATCCTTCCAATTATGAAATTTAGATTAACTACAAAAAAATGTAAAGTTGAAAACTCAAAAGTTTATGCAATCTATGTTTGGTCCATATAACAGGAGAAATTTACTCATACTATATCAGATGCTACTCATAAAAATATATTGTCAAACAATTAGTAACTTGCTTCTTCATAAAAATTAAATTGATGTTTTATTTAGGAGGCTAAAAATAAAATTAAGTAAAAGTATCGATTGATCATCTGTTTTTTTTTCCTTTGCTATAATTGAAAACAATCATAATAAATTAAAGTGATTTTTTAGTAAATACAATATATTGATACACTATTACCAAAGCTTATTCATCTACAGAACCGATTTGCAATTTAAGCGTCCTTTTAATATAATATTTCTAGTAGTAGTAGTAGTTGTGGCCTTTCAACCATATCACTAGAAAAATCAACTACATAGAGAAGGGCAATTCACTCAATTCTGTCTAGAGTACTTTTCTGGTGGGGTTGAAAAATGTTACACAAAAAGCATATATATATATATATATATATATATATATATATATATATATATATATATATATATTGGGTTGGTGCAAAAATAGTGACGTAATAATGTCGTTTTTTTTATGTATTTTTTTACATCAAAAAACGACATTATTACATCATTATTTTTGCACCAACCTAATATATGAGAGAGAAAGAGAGAGACATATACACAGGGTGCAATGGGTAAATTGTGACCATTTTATATTTTTCATTTTGTGCATGCATGTTTTTGTCAACTGCACAGTATAGTAGGGGAATTTGGACATTGTCTATGAGCAATTCACTCTGCCAGAAATTTGGAAACGGCATGCTGTACTGCTTGGCATTTGCACTGGAAGCTCCAATACAAACATTTCAGAGTGTTTGGGAATCAATCTGAAGACAGTGCAGAGGATTTGGATGAATCCAATGGTGATTATGAAGGTACAGCAGCTCGGAAAACTCATTCTGATCATTCTGATAAGAAAAAAAATCTCAAATTTTTTGGTAAGAAAAAAGTGTTAACTGGTTATCAATCGTCACTCTTCACAGCAAACCAAGGACAAAAGATTGTGCATAACATCTATTGTAACATATATATATATATATATATATATATATATATATATGTATATGTGTGTGTGTGTGCGTGTGTGTGTGCATGTGTGTGTGTGTGTTGCAAAAAACTTTTCAAAACAATTTCCCCAAACCTGTAACAAAAAAAAAAAAAAAAAAATGGAACATTTTTTTTTGTCCATAATATTTCTTAATTCATTTCTCAAAATTCATTATTTGCAAGAATGTGTCTGAGATAGGATCTTAAGCTTGGAATAGAGAAGATATCTCATAATTTGTATAAATATTCATTTTCCAGAGTCAACAAATTATTTTTGTTGCTATGACAATACATTTAGCCAATGTCAGCAAGGAGGTGATGCATAAAATGAAATGTGTCAGTTGGGGAATGAAGCACATTATTATTGAAAATATTGTGAATTAAATAAGTTCTTTATAAAAGAAAGGGAAAAAATGACACCTTTTATTTCATCATGAAAACAAATTCTAATTAGAATTCATTCATTTCTGGTTATCTGGAAATTTAAAAAAAAATTCATTTAAGGTAAGTTATTTATGTGGTTGAGAATAAAGCAGTGGTCATTCTAACATTTTTATTCATTTCTCTGCAGTATGTGTAGGATAGTAGCTATTGATAGAGAAATTAAAATCAGTAAGCAGAGTTCAAATTCCTAGTTAATCTGTTGCATTCACTTTCACACAAATTCCCTTGGCAAATGTATGAATTTGTGAACTCAAGCTATGGGTTAAATAGCAAGGTAGACTAGGCTTTCCAGCCTTCAGTGATAGGCAGTCTAGGAGTCTGTGAATTCAAAACCATGTAGAAGGCAATAGGAAACCATTCCACTATCTTTCCCAAGAAGAATTGGCACTTCACAGATAATAAATGAAAGGAATCTGGAATTAGCAACATCCAATGGTGATCATTATTTAAAGCCAAACTATAGGGCAAGTCAAAGTCAGAACTGGAGGCCTATCATATTTTTGTTCTACTGGGAGGGTGACAATTTTTAGTTTTGGTTTCGGTTTGTAGTAGTTCGCTACTATCTTTGGATTAAGATATTCCAAAAAATATAAGCTGAGATTAAGTACATAGTTAAATTCGCTCTTTATCTTGACGTTTTTTTTTTCTTTGCTAAAGTTTTATTACAGTTAATTTGATAGAATTTCAGATCTATCACTTCCCACCCCCTCTAACAAGGGTGTATAAAATTTTATATGCAGTTTAATCTTTGAATTAATTATCCATGTTAAAACAGTTTTAATAAAAGTCAAACTATATTGGAACTATGAATTCTGAAACAAAAACCTGACATGAAACAAAATAAACATGAACTTTTTTTATTTTATTGTTTAGAATAAAACTAACTATTGTCATGCAGACTTATTTCATCATAAATATACTTTTTTTTTATAATTATAGAAGTAGTTAGAAAAACAATGAGTCTTAAATATGCATCAATTATCAGCAGAGGTGGGCACTTAGCATTAATGTTTTGTCTACCTAATTTACAATATCTAAAAATATTAGATTAAATTTACTGAATTTAATTATGACATTAATTTTACATAACAATGTTAAATTATTTTTCAATAATTTGCTAGCATAAAATATCAATTTTATTCCTATTTTGTTTTTTAGCAGTAAACTATTAGGTTGGTGCAAAAGTAATGACGTAATAATGTCGTTTTTGACGTATTTTTTAACGTCAAAAAACGACATTATTACGTCATTATTTTTGCACCAACCTAATAAAACTAAAATTTAACATGTGTTTTTAAAATACCTTTTAGAAAGAATAGTTCAAGGCTCACTAGAGGTTATTTCTTTATTTCTACACTGTTTGTTTTTAAGATCTTAAATGTACAAAAAGAAACATGTAACCTATATGATATTTATTTTTATGCTTTTCTTTTTAAAATTGTAGCAAAGTAATTGTGTTTTCAATCGATCCCTGGGCCAGATCAGAGGAGCAAGTAGTAGCTGAACAGGACTCCTAAAATGAGATACCTCCAGATATGAACTTAAAAATGAGAACAATCTATATATACATAGATTAAATAAAAGGTTCACTTGAAAATTCTCTAAATGGTAATAGTGAAATTAGCTGTTTCCATAAAGGAGAAACCATTTGGATTTCATTGAGCAAACTGTCAGTTGAAATTTTATAAAATCACTTAAATTTTCTATTTATTTTTCAGGAAAATAAACATCTCCTATCCAATAATTGTTATTGCTCTTTCTAATATTGATGGGAGTTTCCTTTCTAATCTTTTGTTTAAAGTGGCGTGGAAATCTTCATATCTTTATTTTCATTTCTAGTGATATCCATTTTAGTTGTTGCTGCTGTTTTTCGAGTGATGTGGTTTTCATTATTTGTTAAATTTCTTTGTTTGTGATTCCATAGCACCAGTCTATAAGATCTGATGAAAGGTTGTTGTAATGAGTTGGTCGGTCAACTTGAAACCCCCAAAGCGAGTGGAGGTGGGCAGGTGCGGGAACTGTGATTGGTAGCTGGCTTGTTAGTGTTTTGCATAGGTGAGTTACCAAGCTCTATGTAAAGGGCTGGAATGAGAAGGAGGGCAGTTTTCAGTCTCAGAAGTGGAGACTGTGTCCGTCGCTACGACAGCAGGAGAGAAAGAGACGAAATCATTTATTTTTTTGTGACACATTCCAACACAAGCTATTTCGGCATTTACTTTGTCTCCAGCAAGATGGCGGAAAGACCGTTCGACATAAAACTGATCTCCGAATTCAGTGGTGATATGAGTGGACAGTCTGTGGTTGGAAACATCAAACTCACTATCAACAACTGTAACCCCGTTACAGTCAGTGTGTTGGTCATGGACAGCACATTATTAGGTTTTGATCTGCTCCTTGGAATGGAGATTATTAAGGAGCTGGGTGTCGTACGCATCACAGATGTGGGCAAAGTCGAGTTTTCTGATCTGCCCATCTGTGCTGCCTTGAGGATTAACGAACCTGACTTCAGTGTAACTTTCGACCAGCGCAGCCGCGTATGGACCGCAACGTGGAAGTGGGCGGGTGGACAAACGCCCATGCCACTGAAAAATAAAATAGCAGAGTACCCGGTCCCAGAGCATATCAGGAGCGAATATGAAAATGAATTGCAGCTGTGGATAGCAAACGGCTGGCTTGCGCCGTACCCCGAGGAGGAGTTAGGACCACCTCGAGGACTGATTCCGTTGATGGCAATAGTGCAAGAGAATAAGGGGAAAGTGAGACCGGTCATGGACTACAGGGAATTGAATACCTTTGTAGATGCATATACAGCCAATGCGGACGTTTGTGCCCAGAAATTGTGGGAACGGTGACAGCAAGGGAGCAATGTGGCCACCCTCGATTTAAGTAGGGCCTACCTCCAAGTCCAAGTCCACTGATCACTCTGGCCCTTTCAGAACGTCATGGTAAAAGGACAGAGATATTGCCTCACTTGATTGAGATTTGGTCTTAATGTGACTCCAAAAATCATGTCAGCGATTATAAATGTGGTCATGTCGCAGGATAAGGAAATTCGAAGGGAAACATCATCCTACATTGACGATGTTTACGTCAATGAAAACATGGCATCTTCAACGAGGGTTAAGGAACATCTGGAGCGCTTTGGCTTGGTGTGCAAGGCCCCAGAGCCGCTACAGGATGGAGCAAATGTACTTGGACTACACGTCAGTAGTGATGGTGAAAAACTTCGCTGGAGGCGAGGTAGTGACCTCTCGGAAGTCCCGCCATGATCACTTGTCGGAGTACCTTCTCCATGTGTGGGAAACTGGTAGGCCATTTTCCCGTATGCGGTTGGCTCAGAGTGGCGGCAGCAGCCATAAAGCGCCGTGTAACTTCTGTTTCGTCAGGATGGGATGATGAGGTGCACGACGTTACATTAAGATGCATGATAACTGAAACTATGGAGAGAGTGATGCAAGACGATCATGTGTGAGGTGACTGGTGCGTTAAGGGGAATGAGCTCACCGTTTGGGTGGATGCCAGCTCATGGGCCATGGGTGTCACACTTGAGGATAACGGGTCCATCATAGAAGATGCCTGCTGGTTACAACCTGAAAATGATGCACGACACATAAACCTGGTTGAACTAGACGTCACTCTGAAAGGGGTTAACCTGGTGCTCCAATGGCAAGCAACAGTGCTACACATCATCATGCACTCAGCATTGGATATCAGATGCACTTACAGGAAGAGCACAACTGACCACCAAGGAATCGATACGAAGGCGACTCACCACGCTGATTGAAACTATCAAAGAGTACAACCTGTCTGTGGATGTAGTGTTAGTTAAATCGGCAGTCAACAGAGCAGATGCATTGACTCGCGTTCCACAATGTTGGTTGACTGCTGCTCAGAAAGAGTCTGAACCTCTGCAGCTGCCGTGTACGGCTTCTGCGCTCACTATGGACCTCGAGCGGATCATGAGCATACATGAACAGTGTGGGCATCCCAGGATTAAAAGGACGCTCTACTTCTCGAAGATGGTCGACCCGGCAGTCAAAAAGACGGATGTTAGGACAGTAGTGCAGAGGTGCAAGGCATGCCAGTCAATTGACCCGCACCAGTGCAATGGCAAAAAGGAAATTTGAGTACTACCCATGTTTGGAACAAGCTAGGGATAGATGTTACGCATGTTGGCAGCCAGCACTCTTTGACTATTATTGACTGTGGACCCTCTTGCTTCACCATTTGGCAACTACTGCACCGGCAGGACACTGCCAGCATAATACGTCAATTGGAGTCCATCTTTTATTACCGGGGACCACCTGCAGAAATATTGACAGATAATGGTGCGGCGTTTTCTTCAGCGCAATTCTCGCAGTTCTTAAAGAAGTGGGGTGTGCATCTTCTGTTCTGGTGTACCTACGTGCCGGCGGGAAACGGCATAGTAGAAAGGAGCCACCAGTCTATAAAAGTCATTGCAGCCAGGAAGCAATGTTCGATCCCCGAAGCAGTCTATTGGTATAATGCGACATGGTGCACGCCTATTACTTCTGGCTGCGAGGCATTGACATCGCAATGGCTCCGAGCGACGCGCAAGCTAAATACAGAATTGGTGACGTAGTGTGGGTTAAGACCCCACACAGCAAGTGTACGGACAAACTTAGAATGGGGCATGTTACCGAGATTATCAGACCGTAGTCAGTGCGGATTGATGGCGTGCCTCGTCATGTTAAAGACTTGCAGCCAGTTGTAGGGTTAAAACCGTCATCAGATGATGAAAGTGACTCTGAAGATGGTGCACGAGTGGTGTATTTAAAGTCGGATCCACTGAGTTTTACCTCAAACATCAGTACTCTACCTGCAGACGTCAACGTGGCCAGCTGTCCGGAGGCAGACGGTAGCTCAATGGATGAGAGTTCATCCAAGGATGAGGACCCTGCCATCCCGCTCAGAAGGAGTGTCCGGCAGAAGAGGCCTGCCCCGAATTGCACGGTGTGCGATCATGACAGTGAGACACAGGATGAATCTGGAAATCTGCCACCTCAGAGCAAACGAGTTCGCGCATTTGTGGTTATCCCAATATGTCAAGCGTGCAAGTTGTATATATGCAGACGCAGTCACTAGACAGACGCGAACATCTCTCGAACTGAGAAGCTTTGTGATCTTAAGATCAGGGGGGCGTGTAATGAGTTGGTCAGTGAACTTGAAACCCCCAAAGCAAGTGGAGGTGGGCAGGTGCGGGAACTGTGATTGGTAGCTGGCTTTTTGGTGTTTTGCATAGGTGAGTTACCAAGCTCTATGTAAAGGGCTGGAATGAGAAGGAGGGCAGTTTTCAGTCTCAGAAGTGGAGACTGTGTCTGTCGCTACGACAGTAGGAGAGAAAGAGACAAAATCATTTATTTTTTCGTGACACATTCCAACACAGTTGTCATCTTTAAGATCAAATGGGTTCATCCATTTTTTTGTCATTCATCTGAGAAAATGATTGTATATGGCCGATAGTTTAGATATTTCTGAATTGGTTTGGCACCATGAATGTCATCCACATAAAAGTTTTCAATTTGATCCAGCTATTTTAGAACATGACGTAAGTTCTTAGTTTAATGTTTTAGTTGTGTAGAACCTTGCAGCATTGGGTGAAACTACTCCTGGAAACTGTTAGCCCAAGAACTGGCAACGAGTCAATCTCCAGAAGGTCAGCAGGACTCATGCCTATCTTATCAATTTCCTTATCTCCTAGACTAAATTTGCTATCATTGATCCAGGTGTTTGAAGTGTTTAGAATTTACTAATACCACATCTTGTACTTTTATGATGGATTCAGGGTAAGTACCATCACTGCCTTCGTTCCAATTTCAGATCATCATTTCTATTTTAGAAAGGTTTATCTTGACTTCTACTTCTTGGAACACTTGGTAGAGGATGCTGATTTTTTTTGTTCAAAATCAATCTTGTCCCAACTATAAATACCTATATCATCAGTATAGCTCTTGTCTCATCATCTGGAGGGAAAACAGGAACACCATTCAGGGTGTCGTATGGAATGCTTAAATGATCACTGCCTATTTCTTCACATTTGTTCTTGTACATGCACAGAGTTGAGAAAGAGATTAAATAAAATGGAGCTCCTTATTTCCTCCATGGCATACTCCTGATGAGGTTCAAAATGTTTTGATGTTTCAGTCTTGACCTATCCAGATCAGCAGAAATCTGAAGAAGGCCAGAAGGCACAGTGGATGAAACATTGTGATAATAACAATGAAAATGAGGAGATTAGTACGAATGTAAATAAGGTAAATAAAAAAAAATTTAAGCTGTTTCTATAGAATTAAAATTAGTTGTATTTTGTATAAAACTTTATTTCTGTAACTAAATGAAAAGCAAAGTTTTGTGAGTTTTAATGCCTCCAAGATGAAACGGTTCTCATCTAATCATCTGAGAGAAACCATTTTTACCTTCCATCAGCATGAGTCCTGCTGACCTTCCGGACCGGACTCATTGCCAGTTCTTGGGCTAACAGTTTCCAATGACATGAAGCAGAATGATCCTATTGAACCAATTTCTAGCTCTGCTGCTAGGAAAGTTGGCTCATTATGTTTTGTTAGACAATTTTTCTCCACAGAATCTATGTTACCTATTTATAAGACTACCATTCATCCTTGCTTTGAATATTGCTGCCACATCTAGTCTGGTGCTTTTGCTATGAAATTTAGAGATTCTTGACAAAATCTAAAAAAGAATCTGCAATGTTATCAGTCCTGACCTGGCATCTCAGTTTCAGTCACTTTCCCACTACCTTTTCTATAAATATTCTCATGGTAATTGTTCTGATGATCTTTCCTTCTCCTCTTAGTCTTTGGTACCACAACTTTATGAATTTAAACACAGTACTAGACTGGCAGCTAGGTCGCATCATTTTACAGTTGAAATTTTTAGCTACAACTGTAATTTCTATAGTAATACTTTCTCTTGCACTTCTTGCTTGTGGAACTCTCTTCCAGCTTCTTGCATTCCAATCAACTTTGATCTTCAAAGATTTAAATGCAATTATCTGTTTCTTTAAATCCAGTTCTTTTCATTGTCCTTAATAATGTATTTTTTTTTTTTTTTAGATTCTTTCCAGTAACTCTTTTCATTTTACAAGCTTTATCACCTCATTTGGAGGTGAAATGATTATTTATAAAAAAAAATTTAAAAAAAGAAATAATTCCTATACTAGTTTGACATTGACTTTTCCTCATCACAATGATGAAGGTACAGCTGCATAGTTGGAATCTTTCTTATTGTAGAAACATGGTGTCACATCCCACACAGGAACACAGTGAACAAAAAATATTTCACTTTCATCCCAGCCAGAAGTTCAAATGCTGATTTTAGTTTTGATCCTTGGAAGAAGAGCAAATCTATATGTAAATAATTCCATCACTTTTGATGGGTACTATGCTTGTTTAATAATAGAATACACTTGTTAAAAATTAAATATCCTTCATAATATGAACATCCAGAATGTAGAAGATTTTTGTAAAATGCATTTTCTAATTTTGATTAACACTTAGACATGCAGTTTGAAATAAAGTTCAAATGAAGCTGAGTAGTTCTGATTTTTGCCTTTTTTTAAAAATGTAAAACTGAACATCAGCTCAACATTTTTGAGATTTTTTATTTATTTTCCTCTTTTTGCTTTTTCCTTTCACATCTTTTGCCAATTCTTCATTTTTATCTTTGCTTTTTAGGATACATTTGGCCAATAGAAACTCAACACAAATTACTGAATTGATGTAAGATTTCTTTTTTGTTTCTTTTCCCCCAAAGACATCTCATAATGACAACATAGGATTCAGCAATACAAAAATTTTGCCAAATTCCCTGACACATTTGCACAAATTAGTTCACAGAAAATAAAAAAAAAAAGAAATACTGAAACCAATTCAATAATATAAGCTTTTTGGTTATTTACTTTTAGTTCATTTTTTTTCTGAGCATTTTATAAAGATGAAGTGAAATGAAACAAAATAATTCATAATGTTCAACAATATTCTTCAACGTAGCAATACATGAGATTTCTTTATCAATTTCTTTGATTCTGTTTTCTTTTTTTTTTTTGAGGGTTTTTATGGAAGTCGATTCTTATTAAGAAAAAAAAAAGAGAGAAAGTAGTTCATAATTTAAGAAAGTAATTCAGGAAACAAAAACTGGAATTAAGCATTTGGAACATAAAAAAATAAAATTCAAGAATCATTTCAATAATCCATCAGAATTGAAACAAAAACAAGACCCAGAAGATAAAATTGAAAGAGATGGTTTTCAAAAAGAATTGAAGAAAGAATATAAGGAAAAAAATGGCTACTGAAGATATGTGAGATGAAAAAAAGAAATTTGTAAAAAGAAGTAGATTTGATGTCACAAGTAAATGATGTAAGTGTATGCATAATCAAATGAAAGTGAGGAACAATGCGTTGATATGTTGTTGCAATTCAAACTAACAAAGCTACCAATTTGATAGAGAAAAATAAATAGATCAGCCAGATTTTGTTACTTTTTAAGCAGAAAGAGAATTATAAGAAATCAAAGCTTTGGTGAAAAAATTGAAAGAGAAAATTGTTCCAATAGTTATTGAAGAAAAAACATTTGAAATAGGAAAAGACAGCAAAAATTGGTTTTATTTTACACATAATCAGTGAACTACAAACAATTCAAAAGACTAACTTAAAACAAGTGCAGTCTGAAATTTTCAGATGAGTCCTTTTTATAGTTAAAGTTATTCAAATTAGTGTGTACTGTTTTTAACACAACATTTTAACTGATAGATTCCTCAGGAATATAGGTCAACTGGCATTTTTTTTTTCTCTTTTTCTGGATGGTTCTCAATCAATGCATCAAAGGTTTTTGCAGACAGAGGTGCAATCTAACAGCCTGAAAAAAGAATCCAGCTACAGTTAATGATGAGAACAATTCTAATTGTTAATTCTCTCTGTACAGGTGTGAAACATGAACTGCTACAGAACAGGCTGGGGAAGTTATTTTTTTTATTTTTTTTTTATTTTTCTTTGACTAATAACAAGCTGCTTCACAACAAGCATGTCTGCATAAAACACAAACACAAAGTTACAAATTAAACAATTGAATGAATAAATATCCACCACCACCTGTGATTTATTTAAAAATTGTATGTAGAGTAAACATGAAAAAGTAACTTCTTGTGAGGGCTTTATGAAGTCAATATAATGCTATTCTAGTTTAATATTGTCAATGATATTGCTTGAGCAAAAGGATCATGGTTGATGTGATCAAATGAAAAGTAGCTTACATTCCAGGAGCATGATTAATCATAGATAAAGATGATTAACTACATATCATGAATCAAGAATTAACTAAGTACACATCATGCTGATGTGGTTTTCATCATAGAATCCATATATAAAGCAAACAGTTATCTTTTCCCACGGATAGAAGTGGTCTGATAATTTCAAATAAAGAACTCTTGTCATCTTTTGTTTGACTTTTTTTTCCCTGATTCTGCATCCAAATAAAATGATGAATTGCACAGAGCAATAAATGTTTCGACTACTGACCACTAAAAAGAAGATCACTGGCTATGCATCAAAATTTGTATTTATTAGACTGACCATTAAACCTCTTATTAAAATTGTATTATGGAATCTTCCCAATTAAAAGGTTATCCTATTTCTTTATAAATATGGACAATAAGACTGTATAAATGAACTAGATTTTTCCATCAGTCATTCTACAATCTATCTTAAGTAGCCCATGGATGGAAGATGGGACAATAATCTAGAGTATAAAAGCATTGGTTTATGAATTTGGTGATATAGTAATTGCGAGTTCAATCCCTGGGCTGTGTAGTACAAACTCAAAGGTAAACAGGGCAAACAATAACAAAACAGTACAAAAAAAGAACAAAAGACAATTGTATCTTCACAGATTAAATAGAAGGTTCAGTTTGAATTTCCCTGAAGTTTACTCTTATCTACAAACACCTCAAGAAAGTTGAAGAGCACAACATCCAAAACATTGTCACAATAGCAAAGATGACAACATTAGTCCAAATGTAAATAATAATAATAATAATAATAATAATAAAGATTAATTAACAAGAGGAGATTAACAAGCATTTTCTCTATTCAGTATTTTTATGTAGACCTGAATTTATGAAATATTGTCTATACTAATGATTGCAGGAAAGATGTGAATTCACTTCTGCCAGTTGATCAAGTCAAATGTTATTCTCTGAAGCCAGTATTTCATAACCCATTAAATCTTGTCATCTGTTACTTGGAGAGAAGATCAGTATTACCATTTAAACATCATTTCCTCAAGAAATGCTATGTAAGATGCACTATAGTACTCAAATCGTCAAAAGATAGATTGATTTGATGTGCTTGAAGAGATTAAGATTAATTAAATTTTAGTTACTCACATTTTTTATTTCTTTAAAAACTTTCAAAAACTAAATTTTTCAGTCTTTCATCTAATATATTAATATTTGTTATTCTATATCTAGATGAAGTTCATATAATTCATACTCTTCATGTACCTAAATCATTTCCTATCCTTCAAGGTGGAGCAGTCAATATCCTGTAATCTGGTCTGTGGTTGTTCAATAAGAAAGGGATGATGACTTCAACAACAGTTTGGGGAGGTTTTTTCTTAGGAAAAATCAAAATCAAACACTTGTTGGTGTCACCCATATTTAATAATTGAAAGAAAAAAAAAATTCTTGTCATTTATAATTCCTTTGGTTGTTTTGGAGTGTCAAAAACTTATTGACCTGAAATTCTCCAAGAAAATCCCCAAAGCAAATAGGATTAAAAAAAAATCTTCAGAGATTTGCAGTATCATGAAAAAAAAAAGGCAATCATGTAAAAGACAAGGAGAAAAAAAAACTTACAGGATTTGTGGTTTTCTAAATATTAGATTGTGTCTAAAGTGCCTGCATTCAGAAAATATTTTGCAATTAATATTTATGGCTGAAGTTCTGAGAAGGATATTAAAACAAAAATCAATTAAAGTTTATTTGTTAATCATTCACAATCCTCTACATTTTTTAAAAAAATATTATTTTAGACACACCTACACACACATATATATGTATACTGGAAAAAATGTATGATAAAGTGGAAAAAGTTTTCTTCTGATGTATTTCATTCTTCAGGACTTCATCAGACTAAATTTGTTATGATGAAGTCCTAAATGACAAAATGTGTCACAGAAAACCTTCCCCCCCACTTTGTCATATATTGTTCCCTATATAAAGATATATTGTTATCTCTCTCTCTCTCTCTATATATATATATATATATATATATATAGAGAGAGAGAGAGAGAGAGCGAGAGATGAAAGAGAGACTGTGGGCATAAGAATCAACACTGTCAGCTTCATGTTTCAATGTAAGCTTCAAACAATATCCAGATTGTCTTTATCAATATGGAGGACTCTTCCCCTTTAAATATACCATTTTTTAAGAATGTGTGTGTGTGTGTGCCTGTTTTAATTTAATTTTAAGCGTTTCTTTTATAACCATAAAAGGCCTTGAAACCTAGAGGAAAAATTTGTGGAGTTCTTCCCATTTCATACTCATGATTCTGTTTCATACTGACTGCCCTTCCAAACACATATAGAAAGCAAAGAGTTGTCATAGAATTTCTGCTTTGGGAAGGAGAAACTACTACAAACATTCATAGAAGGTTAGGTTAATATTTATGGAATAGTGCAATTGATGTAATCACAATAAAGAACTGAGTCAATTGAGTTAACCGCAGTCCTTGAGAAAAAAGAAGAAAATTTACTAGAATAATCCAGAACCTATACTTAGAGAAAATGGCTGCACCACATGTGGAATAGAAAAATTAATTCAAAAAAAGAATAAGACAAGGATGTCTCTTCATAGTGGATTTATTCAATACATAGAGTGAAATGATTCTGAGAGAATTAGAAATCCTACCAGGATTCATTATTTGTAGCCACAATCTGAACAACATAAGATATACAGATCATACAGTGTTGATAGCAGACATAGAAAGGAAACTACAAAAACTCCTACAGAATGTAGTGAAGAAAAGCAAGAAATAAGGACTAAACATCAATTGCAAGAAGATAGAATGCATGGTTGCTAGCAAAAGGGACAACCCAACATGCAAATTACAAATTGGAGATAACAAAATCAAACAAGTAAAGCAATTTAAATATCTGAGAAGTGTTTTTACAGTTGATGCTATCCTTCCAGCAGACAGAAGAATCATGACTGAAAGATCTATAGTAGTGCTTACAGTTTAGTCTCTTGGCTACACAAAGTTCTATGCAAAGTGAGTTTACAGAATGCTGAGAGACTCCATGAAAGAGTAGAAAGTGATTGCTACCCAAAATCTTTCAGAACAATGCAACACAGATATCAATCAGGGGAAGCAGTTTCTTATGAAGTGAATGTGATAATTTAGACATGGCTTCTACTATTAAATCTTTTGGAAATAAAGAAGAACAGAATTTACTTTTTGACTAACCCTCGTATATTTAATTTGATAAACATAAACATACCATGAGAACATTTTTAAAATTCTTAGTTTTAGGATCTTCCATTTGCAACTTTTCTTTCTTTTTGCATAGCATGATGCTCCATTATTCATAAAAATGATTTTAGTCCACAGCCATCTTGTGAGAAGTCTTTACTTAAAGGATATATCACACACACACACACACACTTGCTGCAGAAAGTATGAATGACTTTCTCCCCACAAACTCTAAATCCACCCCTAACTCTGAGAGCCATAGAAAAGAACATTCTTAGCAAAGCAATCCAGTGATGAGTGTCATGCAGATCATTGTCTTGTCTGTTGCAAGCTCAGCTCTAATTTGCAAGCAAAGCCAAAGAAGGCTATCATCTCAGCAAGAGTATCACCCATCTCTCAAACTTTTTTAGCCAAACGGAACAGAATAAATCTGAACTGAATAAAATATCACACTTACTTGGAGTAAATCAAACCTTTTGATACCAAACTAAAAGAAAAACAATAGACAACAAACTAAGCAACCTAAATCCTTTGTCAGAAGAAATAACAACCTCAAAAAAATGTGAAAGTCAGAAATAAGATTCTAGAAAGATGTTTTCCTAATCATACTCCTACATAATTTTAGATCATGTCATGTATGCTGGCATCACCTTTGATGACAATGCTATCTTCTATCAATGCTCTGTCTTGACAACATTCTCTCTGGGACTTCATTGATAGCCTAGAAGTCCCAAACATCACCAGTACTACTCATGGAATATCTTCCACAATAAAATAACAACATATTAAGCAATTTTTATTCCATGATTACCTTGCATACTCTGTAATAAAAATACTTGTTATTCAGGATTACTAGCATCATGGCTGACAAGACTTTATTTTGACACTTTCTTGAATGAGAACTACAATGCAAAGTTCTGCAGTTGGTGAGCTTTGTTTATGAGAGGATTAAAAAATACTGCTATGTTCTTTGTTAAATAAAAGTTTTTGTTGGGGGGGGGGTATCTTTTTTGCCAAAAATGCTCAAGAAATCATTTTGATTTCTAAAATTAAGAAAAACTGAACTATTTAGAGAATATGAATGTACCTACATTTCTTTTAACAAAGAATGTTACAATTGAAGGCATTATTTGTTACAAGTGAAGCCAGTATTTTTGGCATTTGTTAGAGTTTACTTTAGTTTTACATTAAAATGCTTCAATTGTAATAAACAATTATTAAGAATCTCCATAAATTAAATGTTTTTATTTTAAATACATACTTGAGCATTTCTTCATTTTTGTTCAAACACGGATCATCAAGGACAGCTTCACAACTCAGCGGTGACAATCGACAAGATGTACAACTATGATAGGACGACTGGCGAGTGTCACATAAATCCTTAGACCCTGAAAAGAAAAGAACAAACAACACTGTTATTTAACTCTATAATTATATTGTGAAAATAAATGTGCAACACAATCCACCAATATTTAATTTTCATATACTACCTGGGCATTTTACTGAAATGAGTCAAGCTTTGTATTTGTTGTTGGACAAGCATTGTGGAGTCTTTTTTAGTTTGTTTATTTTACTAGTGTTTCTTTCATCATAACTATTCAGACAGTGTGTTCAGTCATCAATAAACAGCACAAAATGGAAATAAAAAACAAGTTCTTTCATAGAATGAAATTTATCTCAAACATGATTAATGATACCAACAGCTGCAATGATTTAAGAAGCTTTATGGCTGACAGAAGAGCAGTTCTAACCATTCATATATAACATTCATAACATACATCTTTCTCTTCTCAATGGCCTTCACATTTGTTTTTTTTTTGTTTTGTTTTTTTTATGTACCCCAATTGTTTTTAGATCAAGCATTGTCAGCCATTATTCAGTTTTTAAGAATAGTTCTTTCATTTGAAAAAAGTAAAAAAAAAGCCATGAAAGAGTTTATTGCTAACAAATCTGAAAAAAGTAGCTGGGAAAAGATGGAGAGCAAATATTGCATAATAAGATTTTGATTTTAATGTCAGTCAAAAAGTTAATGTAGCTTAATTGGCAAGGCAGCTGAAATCATTAAACAGAATTTGATAATTGAAAATTTAAAATACAAATTATCATTACTATTATTTGTTATTTGCATAACTGTGTAAATACAATTTAGTCTGTAATAATCATGCATTGCTGAAATTTAATATCTGTTTAGTTGGGAAAATAAATAAAACAATACCCAAGATATCTTCAAATTTGAATATTGTTTAGAAAATTATTTAATATTAGTGAGTGATTATATATTTATATATATATATATATATATATATATATATATATATATATATATATATATTTGACACTTCTATAGACAATATTAGAATGAAGCACTTTAATTTTTCTCTTGCTTTCACGCAGCATTGTGTAATGCTATTTTTTCATTGGTCATAGTGTATTGATTGTTATTGCTCCATCAGTTTTGTTATTTATTTATTTTTTAAGAATTCTTGGCCTAATTTCCATGGTCTTACATTTATCTTTGATAATGGCTTCCAAATAAGGCAAACATGTTAATAGTGATGTAAAACACAATCACAAGTCCATATTGATAAAAGGTGGCATTTTGTGTTGTAAAAACTAAGACATATGCCATTGGTTCATAAAATGTCTCTAACAGAAATATGGCAATTCTTGACAGAAAAGCAAATGAACATTACAAAGTTGGTAAAACTGCTGAAATTCATAGAGTATTGCTTTTAAGATATATGTGCATTTGTTGAGTCAGAGGTCAATTATTATCATGTAACCCCTGTTGGTTAAAAAAAAAAAATAGATAATTCAAGACAGTTTGAGAAATAAGGGAGTACGAGGTGTCGCAATGATTCACTTGCATTTTTAAAGTGTGGTTTAAACAACTCCATTAATCACATCGATTGGAATCTTCAGATAAAAATTTAGCTATTATCTGTACTTAATGATCCACACTTATACACAATTTATCATAACCATGGACATACTTAGAAAAAAGTTTATTCAATAAAATCACTGTCAACCTCAACCTCAAGTAGTAATGACGCAACCTTGAATGAACTGCATGTCCAAATCAAGAACTTGTTTTTATTGGTCATCACATTCATAGTGCTGACCTTTGTTGGTTCCAATCTAGGGATTGAGTGCAAAAAAAATCGCCCCTCCCCAAATTTATGGACAAATCCTACAGATGCTTACTGGGATTTCTTCTAAGCCAATAAAAATGTGAACAATTAACAATCTTACCCACATTTTTTTCTTTTCCTAGCCTTAAAGTCAGAAGACTATATTCACTTGACTGTATCCCTTTTGCATGTGAAGAGTATTTCTATTTTGGGAACTTTTTACTTTGTTACTGTCTTATAGTTGCTTTGCTTTGCATTACATTGTGTAATGGTATTGGTTTAGCTAATAGGTAATTAATATAAAGAGAGCTATATCTATAGCTCACAGGTAAATTAGAGTCAGTGTACATAGAATATCTATGGCTATTAAGGTTGATCATCATAACAAAATGGTATCACCTGACAGAGCTCTGTTGAACACAGAAGAACCTGAAAATGTAAAGATTTGGATAAAATGCTTTGAGGCACATGCCAGAATAAAGAGATTATGACCAAACACCTGAAAGACAGAAAGAAATCACGGATCTATTTTTGGCCACTGCAGAATGCAAAGCCATTACGCAGATTTCATTAATGACTTATCTGGCTGAAATTGAAAACATGACATTTAAGGAAGTCAAAGAAATAATATTGAGAAATATTCAACCAAAGAAAAGATTAGTCATAGAATTTGGGGAGCCTATAAGGAAATATCTTAAGATGGTTAAGAGATACCAGTAGATATTTTGAATTTCATGAACTTGAACAACAAGGAATAAGCACAGAGGAAGAATTAATTTAAATCTGATTGGTAGAAGGACTGTACAACATCTCTCATACAGTAAAAATTTTAGAGTGGTTACAGACAAACCGAATGACTTTAAAAGCTTGTATAGACTTCATATGACAAAAGGAGTTAATTAAAAAATTTAAAACAAGTGAAAACCAACCTGAGCTTATGGACACATGTGCAATAAAAAGAACAATGATAAAATGCAGATATTGCAACTATAAACATGAATCAAAGAGAGAGAAAAGTCCAGCATGGGGACCAACATGTAATAAGTGCAAAAAGAAAAATCACTTTCAAGTTGTATGTAGATTGGTGAGATATGAATGTAAAAACTGTTGCATTAGTACATGGCGATGTAAAAAGTCAAACAAACGTTTTTCAATAGAAAGGAGAAACAAAATGAACACTATATTGTTCGAACTATTAACCTCATCTTTGTTGCCATATTTATCACAACGTTTCGGCCATTGTACACTCAGGCCTTCTTCAGATGGTTGGAATGTTGAACTGAACCCTTTATTTCACTCGCTGTGATAGACTGTTCTAGTTCCATGTGTCATTTCTAATGGATCTCAGTTAACAGTTATCTCCTATATGGCAAAAAAGATGAGGATGATAGAGTGAACAATGTAAATAATGTACATAATACCTCATCTCAGTAATATAGACAGTTACAAAAAGAACACCTTCACAAATATTAATTTAAAATTAAAGAGAAGCTTAGTAAAATTAAGGCAGTTTGACGGAACAAATATAAAAAATATTAGGGTCATTTCAAGGTACTTTTGAAACAAAAAATATATTTGAAACCGTCACTATTATGGTCATAGACTGTATAAAAAGTCATGGTTTAGAAGGCACTGATTTGATAAATATTAATAGCACATGTTTACTTAATGCAATTGAATATGGGAAGTCCTGAAACTGTACTATAAAGTAAGCCTTAAGTTAAAAAGAAATATTAATCTCCATCATATTCTGAAAGCCATATGCTTCCCATTCATATAAAGCCAATGGTAGTTGATAGGCTGCAAAAAATGATGGAAGAACCTGGAGGCAGCAAATGGGCATCACCTATTGTGATATAAGAAAACCTGATGGGGATTTTAGTATTTGCATTAAATAAGTAGGCGTAAATCATAAGATTTGTTCAGATTCCTACTCTATTCCAAACATAGAAAACATTCTCCGTCAGGAATGAAATATTTTATGAAAATTGATTTTAAAAAATGCATACTACCGAATTCAAATTGATGACAAATTTAAGGAAATGACAACAATAAACTCCCCCTCCCCGTAGGCCTACTTAGATGGTCCTGCTTACCATTTAAAATTAAGACAGCCAGCTCAATTTTTCAAAAAGCTATGGAAAATTTATTAGCAGGTAGAGTAGAAAATATGATAATTTATCAGGATGATATATGTTTAGATGCAACTACTGAAGAAGAACTGAAACAAAAAAACTAAATTTGTAATGGATAAGTTGAGGAAGGAAGGAATGATGATAAATGAAGATAAGCATATATTTAATTGTAAAGAATTAACATTCTTGGGCTAGAAAATTTCAGAAAACAGTACTTAGCCAGACCCAACTTAATACAAAAAATATTAAATGTATCTTCTTCAACTAATAAAAAAGAATTGGAATCATTTCTCAGATTAGCCAATTTTTATAGAAAAATCTTAAAATATTCTGAAAGAATTGAAGAGTTTACTGAGTTGCAAAAGAAGAATAAGGAGTTTAAATGGACATACCAAACAGTCTTCATTAAATTAAAAGAAGCTCTGTCTAAAAACACATAGTCAAGATTTTTTACCCTAACCACAGATGCGAGTGGCCAGTCTGTATTGATAATTTTGTCCCAGGAAGGACATCAGGTGATGTATCTTTCCAAAACATTGATATTTGCTGAATTCAACTATTCTAATACTGAAAGGGAAACATTTGCAATCATATGAAATATAACCAGAGCAAAACAATTTTTATTAGGAAAAAATTTTTGAGATCTGATCATAATCCCATAGAATTTATATTCCATCCTAGGAAGGAACTGCCTAAAGTTACATCATCCAGAATATTAAGATGGGCTATGAAGTTAATGGCTTTTGATTATAATATAGAATACAGGAAGGGAAACATGATACCACATGTAGACGCATTGTCTTGACTACAATTTGAAAAAGGACAAAATGAAAAAAAAAACATAAAAAAAGTTGAGGATGAATTTTTGCATTGGGTGAAAATGGATGTGTTGCCAATGAATAGACTAGTTATGGAGACGTTACAAGATACAATCTTAAGTCGAATTTTATTTAGAATAAGGAACAATAAATAGAGTAATTGTTCAAAAGCAGAAAGACCATACAAAGAAACCAGACACAAACGATCAATGGAAAATGGTCGAATTTGTAGTGGGAATTTAGTCGTACCACTGTAAAAATGTAGAAAAGAAGTAATTAAAAGTGTACATAATGATATGCATTGTGGGATAACTGCTACACAAAAACGGTTAAAACTGGAAGTGTGGTGGCTGGGACACACCCAAGATGTGGAGAATTATGTATGCAAATGTCCTAAATGTGCCAAAATAAAGAAATTTCACCATAATAAGTTACACTCTTAGCTGAGGGAAACAGAACTATGGTCTAGAGTTCATATGGATCACGCACAAGTTAACAGGGTGATACTGATTAATGATTTTTCCATCTGGCCTGAAGATTTCTGAAGATAAAAAACTTCAGGCCAGGTGGATAAAGTAACCGAGATTGGCTGTGTGTCAATAACTCAGATAATGTTCCAGAATTCTGTGACAAAAGTCTATGCTTATGGTTAAGGAAGATTGACTGTGTCCCATATAAAACACCTCCTTACCACCCTAAATCCAATGGGATTGCTGAACAAATGGTCCAAACAATAAAGATTGGATTGAAAGCATTTTCTTCTCAGCAAGAAAAGATTGAAACTTTCCTACCAAGATTATTGTTGAGTTATAGAACGATACTACATGCTGACAGATTAGAGAGTCCATCTGCATTAATGAGCAAATAGATTAGAGCTCCATTAATAATGTCTTTATTAATGAAAACACATGGTACAAAATAAATAAAGAAAATGAAACGGAAAAGGCAAATTTCATAATGCAAAAAGGGAACAACATGGCATTAGTATGTAAGAATGGTAAAAATATTGTTGATTGTTGCCCATGCAGACCAGTTAAGAGCTAGCAAAAAATTATGAGGAAATACAGAGTGAAGCTAGTTCGAATGACTATGTAGATGAACAAGAAAGCAGGGCAGAGGAATCAATGGATGATCAAAGTTCTTCAGAAGAATCGGAGAATGAAACATGGAACACTGAGAATAAAAGAATTAGATCAAGGTCTCCCATAATGAGAAATACTTGTGAATAGAAGGTAAGCATAACCAACACCCAACACTCAAGTGAATGAAACACTACACTCATTTCTCTCTCCCTTACTCCCTCTTTATAGGGGTAAATAAATGTAAACAAAAATATATATAAATATTTATAATGGCTTTTTTCTCAAATGCCTGGCACACACTTTATATTCAGCATGATTCCATTCCAATTTGATCATTGATACAATTGGTATATACAAATACACATTAAAATTAGTGTTTTATTGGAATTCCTGATTTAAAAGGTTGACTATACAACATTCATTATAATTTGGGGTTTTAAGAAAGAGAAATAGTTACAACAAATGTTTTAATCTACACATCATCGTAGAAGAGAAATATACAAAAAGGTTTCTTTTTAATTTCATCTGTTAATATCAGGATTGAATATCCTGTAAAAAAAAAATGACAGTTATATTGACCTTTATATTGTTTCATCAACAATAGCCTCAATATTTCTGTAGAGGAAATACATAACCTAGTGAGCTCAGCCACCAGTTTTCTATAAATGGTCACTGTTCTCTTTGGATGTATGCCTAAAACTAATTTTATTGTTGATACAAGTTCACTTTGGAACCTTACAGCTCACCAGATGAATGCTCTAATATTTGAGCTTGGCTTTTCTATCTTATTAAAATTTAGTCTTTTGCACTTCCAGAAGAATTTTATTTCCTGCCACACTTTCCACTGAATCACAGAAGATTAAATTCTTCAGGTCATGGACATCACCTTTCTCCTTGGATTATTTTCAATAAAATCATAAAAGTTAAGAGAGAGAAAAAAAATGAGATTTCTTTTAGATATTTACTCATTTTCCTTAGATATAAAACTGGTGAGCTTAACATCTCTAATATGTTCTTTTTTCCATAGAGCAAGAAGAGGTACAAGTTTTTTGTTTTTTTTTTTTAAATAGAAAGACATTACCTAACCCTTTTGCAGCATATTTGGATCTGAAGTCAAGAAAAAAAATAATCTTTAAGATTCTTTAAACCTTACTTGAGATTTTTTTTCAAATCTTAAAAAGCTTTGAATTTTGAGATAAAAATAAAAATTTTGTTTTTTTCCTATCTTGTATCATTCAAATAATCTATTTTAAGGCATTGTTGGTGTGAGGAGCTTCAACCTTGTAGGTAAATTTAAACTGAACCCATTAGAAACATAAGTTTACACAAAAAGGGAATTAACTTTTCATTTTTGAGTACCTGTTATATGGCAATCTTTAATATGCAAGTCTTCTCAGCCATTGCAAACATGTCTATTCCTTGCTGGGTGTACAATAAAAATGGCCTTGTGCCAAAGCTGACTGTATGCTACAAAAAAATAAAATTCACCTCTAATAACCAATATGCATTGCTTATATGAAGTCTGTTTGGAATGTGTATGTATTTGGCCATTTTGTATATTTTGATTGAGAGGCAACCTTACTGGGAATATCTGAATAGATACTCTTCACTTTAGGGTTAATCAGTTGACATTGAAAGTGACAATGACTGAGAAAATTGATGATTCACATCTTATGTAAAGTATTTTAACAAAACCTTCCATATTCCAGGCTTGTCAGCCCTACCTATAATCCATGCCTCCCTGTAACATTTCGTTTATCCAAAAACTAATATATCCATTGAAATGCAGGGGATAAGATTAAGGATAACAATCTGCAGCTGATGGTAATCTCTTAAGACAGTTTTGCAAATTGCTTGAGGAAATGCAAGGGACACTGGAATAAGAGTGTGTGTGTGCTTGTGATGTCAAGGTGTGTACTTTGAAGACAGGTGTTATTGCCTGTGTGGGGGTTAATTTCATTAATTTTAGATGGCTTTCCAGACAGACCTTATATTCACTATACAATCCATATAAATACATCAGAATTTAAAACTGAGGTCTTTTTCTTAAACAGGTTGAAAATGTAAATCTTAATTAAATATGCAAGTCGCTCTTTGCATCAGGAGATTTCACGTCAGTTGATTCAAACAATTGCAAATCAAAATCTTTTGCTGTGCATTGAACACTACAAATGAAGTAATTTATAGATATATCACACTGTATCATTCTGAAATATTTACAGATGGCCAGACACTTTTCCAGAACTCATTGTTTCTGAATTGTTTGCCTTGGGTTCATTCGGCAGATTACGTGCATCCAAGGTTGCTTGGGTTTTTGTTTTTATTTTTACACAGAAATTTAGAATGGAAACTTCTTTAAAAATATTTTTCTCCTTTATTAAATAAATAACCAAAAAACATTTATTTAATTTCTGTATTAACTGGTTATCTTAAAAACAGAAACATTTTCTACAAATAGATTTTCTAATACAATTTTTCATTTTTATTTACAACTTTTTGCAAAAACCCCGAGTTTGGCATTTTTTTTTTTTTTACTAATCTTTGATAAAATTTACTTTTATAAAAATTCAGGTTCTTGTTTAAGTGATGACAACCTGACAAAATCTTTGCTCATACCTAAATAAAAGATTGCCAAGTTAATGACGTTTAACTTGTATAAATCTAAAAGTGCAAAAATTCAAACATCTAATAACAAAAGTTATAATTGATGGTTATATTTCTCAATCACAAATATAAGGCTTTCGGTGTTTTTATGTGAAGAAAAGCAAAATATGTTCGATTTATGGATGAACACTTATTACTTATATTTATTATTGATTTACAATTACTAAAAGAATTTTACAACAGAATTTTGGTTTTGCAAAAATATTTGCAAGTCGAAAAAGTTGTTTTCGACTAATTATAAGTAATAAATAAGAGAAAAATGTATATCAAACCAAAATATAATAGGTTAGTTTTAAATTGGAAATGGTTGCTATATATCCAAAGAGAGTGGGAGAATGGTATATATCAGTAAATCTGGTAATTAATTATTTCCAAAACATCTGTTGGTGGAAAAAAAATAAATAAATGAGAAGTAGGAAGGAAGGAAGGAAGATGTATGAGGAAGGAAAGGAAATGCTACCAAAGTGTGTGCCTTGTAATATTAAGCCTAGAAGCATTCTGACCAGACATCTGGTATGACTGCAGGCTAGTTGGGAAAAACTACCAATAACTTGTGTACCTATTGAATTGCAAACTATTGTTAGTGTGCATATTTCTTGTCAGAATGAATAATACAAGAATTCAAAACAACCATTGCTGCTATTAGTGTCAGAAGACAATTATTAAAAACTAATTAACGCATTACTTTATGAAAGTAAATGTTTGCATTAAAGAAAAGAGCAGGTGACATTACGTCAATGCAATGACAAACATTTATCTAATATTCCTGCCAATTTTTTTTTCAATAGAAAGGATATAGAGAGAAAGAAGCAAAAAATAGGAGGGATATGATGAAAAAAAAGTGGAGAAAGAGAAGGAAAAGATGGAATTATGTGGAGAAAGAGAAAAAAGAAATGAGAAGGAAAGAAAAGAATGGAAAAAGAAGCAAGAAGGAAAGAAAAGAAACAAAAAGGGAAGAATAAGAAAGAAAGAAAGAAAGAAAGAAAGAAGCAAAATGGAAAGAAAAGAATCAAAAACTGAAAAAGAATCAAGAAATAAAAGAAAAGAAGTAAGAAGGAAAGAAAAGAAACAAAAAGAGAAAGAAAAGAAACAGAAAGGAAAGAATAAGAAACAGAAAAAGAAGTAAAAAAAGAAAGAAAAGAAACAAGAATTGAAAAAGAAGCAAGAAATAAAAGAAGTAAGAAGGAAAAAAAGAAACAAAAAGAGAAAGGAAAGAAACATAAAGGGAAGAATAAGAAAGAAAGAAAGAAGCAAAAAGGAAACAAAAGAAATAAGAATTGAAAAAGAAGCAAGAAATAAAAGAAAATTAAGAATGAAAGAAAGAAACAAAAACAAAGAAAAAAACAGAAAAGGAAGAATAAGAAAGATAGAAAGAAGCAAAAAGGAAACAAAAGAAACAAAAATTGAAAAAGAAGCAAGAAATAAAAGAAACAAAAAGAGAAAGAAAAAAAACAAAAAAGAAGAATAAGAAAGTGAGAAAGAAGCAAAAAGGAAAGAAAATAAACAAAAAGTGAGAAAGAAGCAAGAAATAAAAGAAAAGAATTAAGAAGGAAAAAAAAGAAACAAAAAGAGGAAAAAAAGAAACAAAAAGGGAAGAATAAGAAAGAGAGAAAGAAGCAAAAAGAAAAGAAAAGAAACAAGGATTGAAAAAGAAGCAAGAAATAAAAAAAAGAAGTAAGAAGGAAAGAAAAGAAACAAAAAGAAAGAAAAAAACAAAAAGGGAGGAATAAAAAGGTGAGAATGAAGCAAAAAGGAAAGAAAAGAAAGTGGAATTGAAAAAGAAGCAAGAAGGAAAAAGAAACAAATTAAGAAAGACAAAAAAAAGGGAAGAATAAGGAAGATAGAAAGAAGCAAAAAGGAAAGAAAAAAAACAAAAAGAGAAAAAAAACTGAAAGGCAAGAATAAGAAAGTGAGAAAGAAGCGAAAAGGAAAGAAAAGAAACAAAAATCGAAAAAGAAGCAAGAAATAAAAGAAAAGAAATAAGGAAAGAAAACAACTGAAAGGGAAGAATAAGAAAGAGAGAAAGAAGCAAAAAAGAAACAAAAGAAACAAGAATTGAAAAAGAACCAATAAATAAAAGAAAAGAAGGAAAGAAAAGAAAAGAAACGAAAAGGGAAGAATATGAAGGTGAGAAATAAGCAAAAAGCAAAGAAAAGAAAGAGGAATTGAAAAAGAAGCAAGAAAGAAAAGAAACAAAGAGAGAAAGAAAAAAAAAACAGAAAGGGAAGAATAAGGAAGAGAGAAAGAAGCAAAAATGAAAGAAAAGAGAGTGGAATTGAAAAAGAAGCAAGAAATAAAAGAAAACAAGGACGAAGGAAAGAAAAGAAACAAAAAGAGGCAGAAAAAAAAAAACAGAAAGAGTACAATAAGATAGTGAGAAAGAAGTAAAAAGGAAAGAAAAGACACAAAAATTGAAAAAGAAGGAAGAAATAAAAGAAAAGAAGTAAGAACAAAAGAAAAGAAACAAAAAGAGAAAGAAAAAAACAGAAAGAGAAGAATAAGAAAGTGAGAAAGAAGCAAAAAGGAAAGAAATGAAACAAAAAATAAAAGAAAAGAAGTAAGAAGGAAAGAAAAGAAACGAAAAGAGAAAGAAAGGAAACAAAAAGTGAAGAATAAGAAAGGGAGAAAGAAGCAAAAAGGAAAGAAAAGAAACAAAAAGAGAAAGGGAAGAATAAGAAAGTAAGAAAGAAGCAAAAAGGAAAGAAAAGAAAGAAGAATTGAAAAAGAAGTAAGAAATAAACGAAGAAGGAAAGAAAAGAAACAAAAAATAAAAGAAAAGAAGTAAGAAGGAAAGAAAAGAAACAAAAAGAGAAAGAAAGGAAACAAAAAGGGAAGAATAAGAAAGAAGCAAAAAGAAAAGAAAAGAAACAAGAATTGAAAAAGAAGCAAGAAATAAAAGAAGTAAGAAGGAAAGAAAAGAAACTCAAAGAGAAAGAAAAGAAACAGAAAGGGAAGAATAAGAAAGAGAGAAAGAAGTAAAAATGAAAAAAAAGAAACAAGAATCGAAAAAGAAGCAAGAAATAAAAGAAAAGAACTAAGAAGGAAAGAAAAGAAACAAAAAGAAAGAAAAAAATGAAAAGGGAAGAATAAGAAGGTCAGAAATAAGCAAAAAGAAAAGAAAAGAAAGCGGAATTAAGAAAATAAGAAATAAAAGAAAACAAGGAAGAAGGAAAGAAAAGAAACAAAAAAGACAGAAAAAAACAGAAAGAGAAGAATAAGAAAGAGAGAAAGAAGCAAAAAGGAAAGAAAAGATGCAAAAATTGAAAAAGAAGAAGGAAAGAAAAGAAACAAAAATTGAAAAAGAAGCAAGAAATAAAAGAAGTAAGAAGGAAAGAAAAGAAACAAAAAGAGAAAGAAAAGAAACGGAAAGGGAAGAACAAGAAAGAGAGAAAGAAGCAAAAAGGAAAGAAAAGAAACAAAAATTGAAAAAGAAGCAAGAAATAAAAGAAAAGAGGAAGGAAAGAAAAGAAACAAAAAGAGAAAAAAAAGAAACAGAAAGGGAAAAACAAGAAAGAGAGAAAGAAGCAAAAAGGAAAGAAAAGAAACAAAAATTGAAAAAGAAGCAAGAAATAAAAGAAAAGAAGTAAGAAGGAAAGAAAAGAAACAAAAAGAAAAAAAGGGAAGAATAAGAAAGTAAGAAGCAAAAAGGAAAGAAAAGAAAGTGGAATTGAAAAAGAGGCAAGAAATAAAAGAAAAGAAGTAAGAAGGAAAGAAAAGAAACAAATTGAGAAAGAAAAAAAAAGAAATAAAAGAAACAAGAATTGAAAAAGAAGAAATAAAAGAATTAAGAAGAAAAGAAAAGAAACAAAAAGTGAAAGGGAAGAAACAGAAAGGGAAGAATAAGAAAGTAAGAAAGAAGCAAAAAGGAAAGAAAAGTAAGAAGTGAAAAAGGAGCAAGAAATAAAAGAAAAGAAGTAAGAAGGAAAGAAAAGAAAGAAGAAGGGAAAGGAAAAAGATATGAAGAAAGAATAAAAAGAAAGGAACAAGAGAAAGATCACAAAAGAGATAATGAATTGTGTTTATGTGCATAATCCCCCTCCTGTTTCCATGATTTATTTATTTATATTTCTACAGATGCACATGAAATAAATTGTTTCAATTTAGAAAAAGTTATTGCAGAGAAACTGTGCAAAATGGTATTATCCACCAAATTATCTTGACACAAGCTGCATTTCATGTGAATGTCACATTGATTTTACCATTTCTTGATTTTCTGTATTTTTCCAGTTAGGAAAAGAAAGTATCTTTTCTTTTTTTTTTCTAAAGTTTATTTCAGTTTGATGAGGTTTTCAGTCTTTCCATGAATGAATTAGAAAAAAGTAATCTATGTTACAAGCTCAACATGCATCGTAATTCATTAGTGATTTCAAATCTCACTGGGTCGTGCAAGATAAAGTTAAGTGCTCGCCAGGTGGTTGATAGTTATGCTTTTCCTACCAGCATAATTGGATAGTGTGCAAACCCATTGTAAAAGCACACACCATTTGACTTTGTGCCAGACTAAGATAAGCTTAGTATATCCTGCATGGTGAATTACACATTTGTCAATGGTAAAGCAAATGTATAAAAGAGGTCAAAATATGCAATGCTGATTTTCAAGGTAGACCTCACATTTGAACGACTGGTACAATACACTCCTACTTTTCTTTCACTCTACAATTAGCCATTGTCCAACTATGTTGTTTCCAATCTCAGTGGGAATGAGTTCAAAACATTTTCCCTTCCCTAACTTATAGGCAGAAGTACACAAATGCATACTGGGATTTTCCTAGAAAATAAAATAGGCTGGTTTTCTGTTTCCTCTGACTCAGTCCCAGTCTGTCTTGTCTTGAAATTGAAATGCTACATTCATCGAATTTACTCTTATGTACCAACCCCAAGTCTTGTAAATTTGTAAATTGTTTCCCATATTACTATTGCTTTGCCTTATTAATGTGAATTTGCTTTGCATATACTGTATGCTTGTTTTGTATTATTGTTTTGCACTGTTTTTCTTTTTTCTTACTTATTATGAACTTTGTCAATCCTGTTTGTTGGACAGTTCTACCATTTATTTACGTCTAACCATGGCCACTCTACAAACTAAGCTAAGTAAAGAATCTATATTTGCATCTTTTTTTTAGGAAGAAAAATGTTTATCTGGGAAATTATTTCAGGTGAAATTAAGTCTACTTCAGAAGTTCAATTTAATATTTCTAGACAGTTAATTTTTTCCTTTTTGAAATTAAGTATAAAACAATCTAATGATAAGTAACTTATTGGTTAAACTCAATCAAAGAACTGCTAGCATAGGATTTTTTTAAATATAAGAAATTCTATCAAAATAAATTTTATGAATCTAAGAAACTAGTCAAAATTAAGAATATAATGTTCTTTATCTGTTTCTTTAAGGGTTTTTAACAACTTTAAGTCTGTTTAAAAGAACTTTATAGATAACCCTTGAGTATGTATATATATATATATATATATATATATATATATATGTATACATACATTTCAGTTCCCCACCAAACTTTTCTGGTGGGGTGGTTGGCTATCAAAGGGCAGATGAAGCTGTTCATAGGATCAATGACCATTCTAGCACAGGTGCAGAGATGTAGAAATACCTGGGTTGGCATTCAGATGCACAGTAAGCCCACTCAGTGATGGACATTTTAGCCTTTGCTGAGGTATCCAGCTGAGAGGAGAAAATTTCTGATTTCACACTGTAGCTTGGCAACATCCAATCATGTTGATAAATTTTTCATTTTGCTCTTGCTTAGAGAGTAGGATGGACCCAATGTAGCCTCTTTCTCTATCTTAAAAATTTCATGTACAAGCATCATTTGATATCCCAAAATCTTTTTTCATTCTGAATGGTTGGCCATAACTGAAAAAGGCAAACATAATGT
Source organism: Acanthosepion lycidas (assembly GCA_963932145.1). Classification (NCBI taxonomy): domain Eukaryota; kingdom Metazoa; phylum Mollusca; class Cephalopoda; order Sepiida; family Sepiidae; genus Acanthosepion; species Acanthosepion lycidas. The sequence goes on from OZ010571.1 coordinate 156,881,381, forward strand.
TTACAGATGGCTCGCATTCTGCTGACCATATGTCTGGGAGGAGGTGGAGAATAATCTCTTGTTTAATTCTTATTTACAACTGGTCAGTTATTGTTCAGTCCATTTCTCCTACTTGATCCTGGGATCACAAATACTGTATCATTGGATTCATGAACCATAGCTTTAATCCACTACCTTATTTTCCTGTGGGACAATCCGTAGTGTAGAACTTAGAACCTTAAATGTAAACTGCTTGCCGATGAAACTGACAAATCAGTGTATATGTTAGGCTATGAGGTCCTCTTTATTTGGCCTAGCATAGTTGTTAATAAAGAAAGAAACAGAAATTACAGCATGGCTTCACAAGCAACAGCAGAAAAGAGAAGCTTCACTAAATGCAGTTAACTGCAACAAGCAGTATCCGTCTTATTAGCATGTAGATTGGGTTTAAAGCTCCACATTCTACACTCAGAATTGTCCCACAGGACAATAGCCTACTGGATTAAAGTGTTGGTTCATGAATTTGGTGATAGAGTAATTGTGAGTTCAATTCAAGATGGAGGTTCAAAGTCAGTGTGTACCTGGAAGCAAGGCAGGCAATAATTGAGCAGCACTAAATAAGATATCCATAGACATTGTCATCAAAATGAGAACAATCTACCATAGATTAAATAAAGGGTTCAGTTCAAATTTGCTTGAAAAATACCTGGATCAAAAGCAACTGATGAAGGCTGGTGAGTACAATATAATAGTCTTCATGTAAATAAACACTCACCAATAATGGCTTTGCAAATTATATTGTTATTGGACAAATAGCATTTGATTTACAGATTAGTAAGGCTTATAAAAGTGCTGACTATATCAAGAACACCACCAAAATCAATTTATTATACTCAGATGTAATAGTTATAAAAACTATAATCAAAAGATACATAAAACCTACAGACAACATCAACAATTCATTCTCTACAATAAAAAGAAAATTTAATTTTAATTTACTAATCAAGAGGAAAAGCTCAATACAATCAAATCTTCTATATAAGGATTATGTTGTTTATAAATTCACTTAGACATGAAAATAATGAAAAAAAAAAAAAAATCCTACATAGGAGAGACAAATCATTTTTCATATGTCCAACCAAAGCAAAATATGGCAACACATGATACAGAAATATTACAATATCAGGCAGTACCTTGCCGATAATACAATAATACTTAGTAAAACAAACTGCAAAATAGATTAGAAATTTTAGAAGCCATTCATTGTTAAAACAATCAATAATTGACAACATCACTTAAAGTTTAGGAACACACAATTTAAAATGTATTTAACTTCTTAGAACCCATATACCATATTCATGTGATATCACAAGCATTTAAATTAAAAAGTAATATGTTCATATGACATTGAATAAATTCAAAAATGAAAATAGCCCATTGTATTTAAGGTGGAGGTACAAAGTCATCACAGGATTTTTAGCAAAATCGATTCTTGAAAATGACTGGAGTCAGTCATAAACTTGAAATATTAAATAAACTGTCATGAACTGTAGACAGTGCCTTCATGTTTTCAATTTTAATATATGGAAATTAATCCACAAATTAGAAAACAATATATTAAGATAGGCATAATTTCTCTTGTCTGTTTAATGGAACATTTTTAAACATTTTCTGACCAAATACATAACATAAATGATATACATCCACAAAAACAATCCAAAGGAATTACTGCCAACAATGAACTGAGCAGACCAATATTTGCAATCAGTTTTCTCAGGTAAAATGCTTTGTCATTCTCAGAACTTCAGTATTTACATAAATACGAAAAGCTTTGGAAAAAAAAAAAAAAAAAAAAAAAAAGAAGAAGCTTCTTAATGGAATCAGGTTTAACATTCTTCATTCAATTTCTACTTTCATAGACATAGCACAAAAATACAAATACATATCAATGTAAAAATACTGTATATATATATATATATATATATATATATATATATATATATATAGCATGTACACATGATGGTATTACACAAGTATGACCATTTCTGACAAGTTAAATCTCTAGTTATGATTTGGAATTCAGAGTTTTCCTTCACTTAGTTGTCAATCATGGCTAGAGAGCTCAGACTCCTATCCTATTTAACCCATATCTGAGGAGATAAGAGATGGATTCATACCTTTTTCAAAGGTATTTAAATGTAAGTGAATGCAACAAACTCAACTGAAATTCAAATATCAGCTCTATCAATTAAACCACCCATACATTATGTAGACATATGAGTGGGTAATGAAAAGTTCACAGTCCTACCAAAAAACCCTTCAAAATATAAAAATAATGATAATTTCTGATGGTCAGACATTTGGTCAAATTTTGGAAAGTGAGTCAAGCTTAGAACTTTTCAACCTTTCCACATTCATACATACAATTATATATATATATATATATATATATATATATAGAAAGAGAAAATTAGGAGAGATAGACTGATATAGAAAAAGATAGATGAGTTTGTGCAGAGTATCATTTAGGTAGCGGCTGACTGAGCTCCGGCCAACAACGAAGATCGATTGTTTTCATTGGCGCCATGGTTGAGCAAGAGAAAAGGAAACGCAGCTGCCATCCAAAAGCCAAAAGAATGCTTAAGAGCCAATTCTTCGTTCCTCTTCACTGCCCACACCTGAATGGAGGCGCTGTATATTATTATGATGGAGGAATGATACAAATAGATAAGATGTCGGTTATTATGTTATTTCAAATCCTTGTCTGCTGCTGCTGCTGCTTGGAATTGAAAAACTGTGCCCAGATAGATAAAAGATGTGTGGCAATTGAAAGGCGCCATAGAAATGTTCCATGAAGATGATGTATTTTTTAAGTGTCTTCAGCAAATCAGGGTGGAGTTGGAGTTTCAGCAGAAGTGTTGTTGGGTGTCAGTTCTTTGTGATTGTCTGGGAATATGTGGAGGGGGAGGAATATTTACAGAAAAAGAAGAAGAAAAAAAAGAATAGTGTTTGGCATGCACTAACAATTCTCAAGGGATGAAGAAAAATAAAAAAAAAGAAAGTGATTATTGTTACAATATTGGTATACATTCATATTAAACAATATGGTAGCAAGAAAGATTTTAGAAGATTAACATAGTTTGGCAAAGGATGATAATAGTACAACACGCAATGAGGAACAATCTCACTATATTACTAATGGTCTTTGAGGTTACATGTTAGTAATCACTGTATACCAGTCAGACAACATTATGATAATGGTAAAATGCCCAACTGATGTTAGGTTATGGGGATGATGACAGTGGTATGGCAAGTAAATAGATGTTATATTAATTGTCGTGTCCATAATTTCAGGGCATAACAGTCCTGATAGTACTAATAATAATGTTGGTTACAATTAAGTGACTAGAAACAATACAATGATGACAGAATGGCATGGTGGTTACATAACATAAATACTAATATTTTATGAATAAATAAAATATAGATGGTATTTAGAGGTATTACCTGTAATGTTGATGTTAGTCTTAATAAGAAAATTTATGATACTAATAGCAATATATATTTTCTGATATATCAATATCTATACGAGTCACGTTGCATCAAGAATAATACTTATTCAAAATTTGAGGAATAGATCAACATCTATGTGGGTCATGCAGCATTTTTATCAATTCTTTTAAAATTGCTATATATGATATAATTTTGGTCAAAAATTGTTTTTTGAGTTCACAAAATAATAAGAGAAGTAATTTGTTAACAATTCTTTAATAGAAAATAAGTTTATCCTTGTTAAAAATTAAGAATTCTGATTATTGCAAGCTTTGTTCAAATGAATTCCTCCTTTTGGTGCTTACCATAACTTTTTGGCCAATCCATAAGAATAGATATCTTGAAAGAACAAGATGGCAACAGAAAATGTTTACTTATATAACAACCAGATTATAAAGTTATAAACAGACAATACCATTCATCCCCACCACATATCACATAATCATAAGTGATTCAGATTTATACAGGGTTAGAGGGTCTACAATTCTACCTGCTGAGAAAACGCATGCACACCATACTGAAATCTTAACTGTGGCTTAACTTACACAACTAGCCAATGTCTGCTGTGCTACTTACAATTTTTTTCAGATATTCCGTGTCAAGTATCAGAAGAGCTCATCACAGAGGTTGTTTGTCCCTCTGTCTCAAAATATATGCTCTGCTATACTAGATTAGCTAGCTATATCACACTTCAATATGACTAGAAACATATCTGTTTGAAGAGCATGCCTGTATATAAGCAGAAATTACTTATGTTATATGGTGCGTCCATAGAGGAACAATAAGACAGTTCGTCCACTATTGGTTTCTATATGAAACAGCTCTAACAAGTGACTCCCTAAATCTCTTAGCATACAACAACAGTCACATTCTAGAACCTGGTAGCCAATAGATTTTGAACTCTCAGTGAGTTAGGGCTTGTCATCCCTCCACCTAGCATGCAAAGACGACCCAGTGCTCTGGGTAAAAGAGATCATTTGATCCAACGGCTGATGAAGGAGGCTACAGCAGGTGTTGTGGAATGTTAGGAGCATTACAAGGCAGCGTTGTCATCGACTACAGCTGAAGAAGTTTCTAGTCTAGTTTCAAAAATATTTCGTACCACTAGAAATAAACTTCCTAGGTCAAGGGAGTGTGATCACCCTCCCACTATGAATAAAGTCACATACAGGGTCTCTATGCACAACATTTCTAAACTTCTCAATGTTTTCTGAATCCCACTATCATCAAATCCTTATGCCGATGAGGAGTTGTAGTTCCAAAACCCAGCACATAAGCAGCCTAGAGATAACGGCCACTCTCTCTCTCTCTCTCTATCTATCTCTCTGAACCCAGATTGGGGTTTTCCCAGGTGACTGAGCAGCTCTGTTTAGGATAGCACTGCTTACCCTCACATGAAGGAAAAGACTGAGTATTCACCAGTCAGCTTAATGTGGCTGGCAGTGTTTGTCCCACCTGTGGTCGAAAAACAAAGAAAAACAAAGATGATTTTTCAGAGCATGGAATGTCTGAATACTTATGGACAGAAACCGCAACAAGATTTGAGAAGAGAACATTTCTCATCACAAAAGAACTTCATTAAGCTAAAGTAATGCTTTTTCTAATGGAATTATAATATGTGTAAGAAAGGGAGGAGAACCATAAAAACACTAATGTTCATTATAATTATGCACCGACAGGAAAGAGTGAAAATATCGAAATTGTAAACATTTAATTTAAAAATACATTTTTTTAAACATGTCTGGATATGCAGTCAAGCTGATCTTATTCAGTTTCCTTATGCTTTTGTTTTATCACTTTTTGATGTAATGGAATAACCCATCACCCCCATGAATGATTACACGTTAGGTAGTAAGTACCTATAAAGTCAACTGTCTACAAGAGACTGGCGGGGGGGGGGACTGAGAGTGAGACGATGCAAGCACATCTGACCTTCCAATTAGTGTCACTCACTACTAGATTGACCAGTGTGTATAACTGTACCGTACTTCATATTGTATTGGTTGAGTACAATAAACCTTTCTTCTATTATCCACCTGGTGTTAAGTATTTATTATATAACACTTTTATTACTAAACATCCCATTTGTGATAAATGATTGCATTTTTCTTTTTCATTGTTTTTTTTTTTTTTTTTGGACAAAGCAAAGTCAACAAGCAAAGTGGCTAAGTGTGCGCACATGTGTGTGTGTGTGTATATATACTGCAGTGAAAGAGATGATCAGCTACCTCGAAAAAGAGTTTGTGTTTTGTGCGCACTCTGCCGAAGAAAAATTACCAAAAAGTAGTTAGCAAAAAAAAAAAAAAATCTAGTTTAAGGGCGAGAATCTATGCTAATGTTCTTCCCTCCCCTGAATGGCATGACCAATCAGAAAGATCTCTCGGTGAACAAAAGCCGTTGTTCTTCGCTTATAAAGGAGGTGATTTTCTGAGCTCGAGGGACGAACACACGTTTTTGCTGGTGAGAAGTGAAGGTTGGATATGTGACCCCATTTTGTCGTTGCCTATTGGACTGTTACGACGGACTATTGTTTGAACTGTGATTTGGCTACAAGTGTTGCGATTAAAAGACAAAAGAAATCTATTGCAGACGTTTATTGCTACTATAAGTTGACAGTCTTTTTTTTTCTTTTCTTTACAACTACATATACATTGTTACAGAATAAGTAAAATATTGTTTGTGGATATTTTGTTTACTACAGTGCAAGAAGAGATCAGAATATACAATATGTGATAGGTGCTGTAAATAATGTTGGTTAAATTGGTGTTGACATTATAGTTAGCAGTTATGGTCAATCAAATGAAAAGCTTACTCATCTACAAGTGGTTGTTAATTAGTCAAAAACAACAAACCCTCATTGCAAACCTTGTACAACTGTGTCCCATCAACATATCAGAAACATTATTTACATTATTCGGACTATTGTCCTCATCTTTGTCGCCATATTTATTACAACATTTCGCCCCGTTGTATGCTCCGGCCTTCTTCAGGTGGATGGAATGTCGAACTGAACCCTTTATTTCTCTCACTGGGGTAGACTGTTCTAGTTCCACGTGCCATGTTTAATGGATGTCAGTCATCAGTTATCTCCTGTTAATTTCCCTCTGAAAGTTCTCCAATGCCTTAACCGAGTATTGAACTCACAATCTTTGGGTCCTGTCACTGGATCTAACTAACACCTTTATCCACTGTGCCATGTGTCCTTGATATGGCGACAAAGATGAGGACAATAGTCAAAATAATGTAAATAATGTACATAATACCTCATCTCAGAAATATAGACAGATATCAGAAACAGTTTTGATAAAAGAGAATAAGGATGAATATGAAATCAAAGTGCTGCCAAGCAGAAAAAGCAACATCGATGAGAGATGCTGCTGCTGCTGCTGCAATTGGAGATAATTAATGACAAATCAGAACATTGTATTCAAGTCGTCAGACATCATACTTTAAATGGACTAACTCCTGGAATAAAGCAAAATCAGAAAGAGATGTTGAATGGGAAAAATAAATTCTTTCAGGTCTGGCTGCTATGAGAACATGGGAAGTGTAGACAAAGAGGGGGAGAAGGATTGAAAGAAAGGAAGAAAATCATCTGGAGAAATGTCTGTGAATGCTGAGACAGGAGGGACAGTAAAAACGACAGAGACAAAGATGACTTAGAAAACATGGATTTGTATAGAATAAAGAAGTAAATGTTTGAAAACCAAATGTATGAAATTGTATTATTTCAAAGAGACAGCAAGGCAGAAAAAGACATCACAAAAGGGATACATGCATGTAATCACACACACACACACACACACACAACAATCACAAAAACATGTCTGATTTTATATGTAGACCTAAACGCACAGTTCAAAGACAGACACCGCCATACTTTATGTATTAACACACAGATAGAGAATAATGTACACTATATATAGGGGGGGGGTGAAAAGTTCTCAGCCTGACTTACTTCCAAAAATTTGATCAATCAATCAAAGGGAAATTATGTTTTTAAGGACTCCTTGGTCAGGTCAGAAACTTTTCAGTAGCCTTTATATATGTATATAGAAATAGATACAATGCATGGTATGTATCTTTAGGCATACATGCCTAATGTCTGGCACTAGTAGGTTATGCTAAAGCTCAAATATAATATAATATTTTGAATGCCAATTTTAAAAGTGTAGCTTACTTAAAAATGGATATAATATTTTTTCTTCTATACCTTTTCTCCCACTTTGTCCTTGTGTGAGACTAAGCTAAGCTGATAGATAGAGAGAGAGAGAAACATTATATAATGTAAAGGAAGAAAACCAGACTGAATGATACAGAATTTCATTTGGCACCTTTCTAGCTGATTTTCATGTTCTCTAATCAATGTCTTGTCATTGACATCTGGTCAGTTAATTCAAATCTCACATCACTGAATTAACAATTCATTTCTAGACTCATGAACTTTGACAGCAAAGTTGTGAATGCAAGAAGAAATATTCAATAAGGTTGCATTTTCAATTGGAATTTACACACTGTAATGGAAAACCAGCAAAGACTGGTTTTCCATTATCATCAGGTACACAACTGAAAGTTTCTCTAAATTAGTGGCAAAGATGCTTCAGCTTGCAACTATGACCAACACTAAACTATTATCTGAAGGCTTTTAATCGCAATAAAGCTATTGTTTATTTTTCTTTCAGCAGATATGAAGTTAGCACTGAAATGTTTTCTGCCTGACCAAGAAAACATACCTCCAAAAATCTGACCAGATTTTGGGAAAGTAGATTGAACTGAGAACCCATCTCTCTTACACAAGGTCCTTTTGTTGCAAACCATTCAATCTGTTTTGAATATTCTGAAAAAAATAGCCTTTAGAAATCACACATTTATGAAAACAATCTCCAAAGTCCTATTTCTAGGATCACAATCAGCCGCTTTCTTACATTCTCATTTATCTCATTAACAATGTTTTCAATGTTAATTTTAACATTGGGAAAAGCCACAAGTCATGGGAGAACAAAATTTGGACTGTACTGATAAAATTGGAAGATGCTGTTTCACAAAAAAAGCAAAATTAAATTTAAAAAATAACACGCAAGAGACATCATTGTGAATGCAACAAGCACAAAGTTGAAAAGTTCATTCAATAATGTCTCACTGCTGACTTTAACACCCCATGAGAACAGCATCCATACATGTGCAGTAAATATCCCACTAACCAGTCAGTACTGTGCAAACAATTCTATGAAACAGTGTTTATGAATGAGAAAGTATATTTGGGATTCTCTGAAACAAACTAAATGATTTTGTCTGTTAATAAATACAATTGTAATTTATCAATATTAATATCAACTCATGTACAATCATGGAAAAGATTTTTTTGAATTTAAAAAAAAAAGTTTAGAAACAATTTAACGAATATACTTATTACTTTTAATTTAGTTTGGATATTTCATTACTTTTTGCTGAGATAGGACTGTGTGAAATATATAAGTTAAAACTTTATGCACTCCAAATATATGCCTACCCTCCGGTCTAATGAAGGCATTTCATCGAGGAGAATGCAAACTCTAAAACAAAATGCGATAGAGTTTATTAATTGTCTTAATGGTAATCTATCTAGAAGGAATCCTTTTTGACCTAATGAGAAGGCCTAAAAATTTAACTGAATACCACATAATCAATCATGCAGGTTATCAAGAGATACGTCCTCAATCTGCTACTGGTAAGGCATGGTGTAGTCAGCCACCTAACCTAACAATGACGGCTTAAAAAAAAATCCAAACTTCAACAATTCTTCAAGTAGAAAATAAGACAAATCAATGATCAGGATCAGATGATTTCCAAGTGTGTTTCCTTCTAGAAGAATGCAAGAAATCAAACCTTCATGTTGTCTGTATGCAAGAGAATGCACTGACTTTGATAATGACTCCACTATGCATTTAAGATACAATTTGGACTGGACACAAGGCCAAAAGATAACATGGAGTTTGGAATTGCAATATGTAAAGTACCAGATATTGTAATAGGCAATATCATATACCTATCAGAAATAGTGATGGCTGCCGATATCATTGTTCATGACTGAAAGATCCGAGTGATATCAACTTAGGCTCCAACTGAAAGAAATATTACTTCAGAAAAAGGGATATTCTACTCAGGGTTAACTAAAATTAGAAAAATATATAAAATTTAATTAATGGGGATTTTAAGGAGAGCTCAAGTATTTTTGAATGCCACTGCTCTTTTGATGATAAGATGTCAGCCTTTAAAAGGGAAGATTCAAACAGCAATGGGGGAACTCTTGTCAAATTTTTGTTACTCAAAAAGATACTCCACCCTTAACACATGGTTTGACAATCCCATGAAACACTGCATCACGTGTCATTCAGTCCTTGAAACTTTTTAACATAGTCCTGGAATTTTTTTTCTACATATCTGTGGGAACCTTGATACCAGTCAAACTGAATGCTGCTGATGTTGTTTATGGCTGTGAGATCTGAGTGACATCAGCTTATGCCACACTGAAAGAAAGTGTTTCACAAAAAGAGAAATTCTAGACGGGTATAAGTAAACTTAATTAAGAATTAAAAACAGAAATCAGTGTTTTAATGGGGATTTTAAAGAGACCTCAAGTATTTTTAAATGCCACTGCTCCTTTGATGGTAAGAAGTTTTCACCCTTTGAAATGGAACCTCAAACAGCAATGATTAACTGTTAAAATTTTTGTTAGTCAAAAAGATATTCCATCCTTAACACATGGTTTGACAATCCCATGAAACACTGCATCATGTCATAGTCCAGATAATGTAACAAAAAAGATTAACTTCAGCATCTCAACTTTGAATCTAATCAAAGACTACTTGTAACTAAACTGATAACACCAGCCAACAAAATTGTTTGCTTCTACCCACATAAACTATAAAAAAAAACCTGAGATATAAGCCCTTAAAAATGAAAGGGTAAATTTAGAATTCAATAATAAAGTAGAGTTCAAATTGATGTCAATAAATCTTGATCAAAACAACATAGAGGCATTGAATAATGTTATATCTTCATTAATTGAAGTGTGTGTGGCAATTCCAAGAATACCTAGAAGGAAAAAGATACATCCATGGGACAGAAATCTGCAGTTGAAAAAACTGATACAAGGAAGAAACAAACAGAAGAGGAAAGAAAAAGGGGAAAAGATAATGCTAAACAATTAACAAAGAAAACAAAAAACTAGACGACTCTTTGTTATTATATTGTTAGAGTATTAAACAATGGGGTTAGTAAAACCAAATTTCTGTGCCAAGAATAAGTTCCATCACTAATATGTGTTCAAAAAGTCCCAAAAACAAAGCAGTTGTAAACAGTCCAGCAGGCAAATTAATACCAAAAATGGGATCAAAAATCCAACCATCCACTCACAACAGAGGAAATGCACTTTCACACATCAATCTCAAAACTCATTCTCTTTTTTGAGGGAAGTGGGTTTCTCTTTTGTTTTATATATATATATATATATATATATATATATATATATATACACACATACATATATATATATATATTAGAGCTGTTTGTGTCTGTTGTATTTTAGATCAGACCACTCTTTTCTTTTCCCTATTTACACATATACTGCATTGTGCTATTGTATTTGCAATGATTGGTGATATTATGTAATGTCCTGGTCTTAAGTTTATTGTTGAGGATTAAGAGATTAGCACACTCTCAATGCATTTTCTTCTTAATGAATCCTTTTCCTCTTCTTATCAGACTGGCATTTATTAAGTCAAACTTTTAATATTATGGTGCATTTAAATTGTTGTTATTCAGTATATCTCTGCAATCTTCATATAGTTTTGGCTCATTATCTCTACTTTCACTTCAGATATTATTATACATCTGACAAATTCAATATATATATATATATATATATATATATATATAGAGAGAGAGAGAGAGAGAGAGAGAGAGAGAGAGAGAGACATCATACTCCATAACATCCACTATCCAAAACAATCTAAATAATATCAAAATAATTATATCCACATTATGCATATGATTAAAACCCAAAATACACATAATAAAAATTTTGACGCAGGTATGTATAAAATAAACTGCCAGAATGGTTCCTAACAATACATTGGGAAGACTTGCAGAAATTTAAAAAATGTATCTATGAACACAAAAGTGTTCTTACACACAATTTTATTTATCAAATGCATTAGAAATAAATTCAAAACCCAACTTTGATCAAAAGAATTCCACAATTATAAAAACAGAAAATAACTCACTTTAATGGAAAATTATTGAGAGTGCAACTATTAAATCTTATCAAAATATAAACCAGCACCTCAGATTTTTTGCAATATCTCTATTCCTGAAATAATTACTATTTTCCCAAACCAAGATTTATAACGACAAATATGTTAAAAAGTTGAAAGAAAATGGTTAAATCCTTAACCTCATGTTATTCAAATATATATATATATAGCACATAAATTAATTGCAAACTAAAATAATTTAAATACTAATTTGCATAAAAATTTCCAAAATATCACTTATTCACTTTCATTTATTAGATACTGAATTGTGTCACTTGGTGTCCTTTCTACCTTGCCTGACTTAATATTTATGAGCAACCCTAAATTTTAAAATTTTGAAAAACCAATAAGATTTTTTGCTCTTGGATATACATACACAAATAAAAACCCTTGCATTTGCCTTCATCTCAGAAGAGTGAAGAAAAGTTTTCCTTTTGTTTATATATATATATATATATTGAACAATAAAAAAATATTAAAAAATTATTAAAAAATTAAAAAATTAAAATCTTCAGACACACTGGATTGTAGATTAATATTCTTTCATTTTTTTTATTATTTCATTTAGATTCCTTGACTAGTTTCGGCCAAAATGGCCATCATCAGGAGAAAAAATATTTCCGCTTGCTGGTAGCAGTAAACTACAGAAATGAATATGAATATATATATATATATATATATATATATATATATATATATATATATATATATATATGTGTGTGTGTGTGTGTGTAATATATATATATTACACACACAAACACACACACATATATGCATAAGGTGGGTGTGAAGAAAAATACATGAACCTACACCTGGATGTAATTTACAAAGATTTTTAATTATAAATTTATATGCATTATATAGACTATTCTTTTTCTATTCTTAGAGACCTTAATCTAACAACCTATTTCAACAATAACCATGGTGTCAAGACCTTTGTTAAAACATCTCATAATGAGACAGGGCACAGGGAGAACTGGATTCATGCTTTCTTAGAATAATTAGTGTAAAAAAGACTGGTGAACAGAAAAAGGTCAATGTAAGAGGTTACTTTGAATTTAAGAAAATAAAAATTGTTTAGAATTCATCTGGCTCATTCCAGCACATATTTATATTTAAAAAATTAAACCTATCACCTTGTAAACTTACACACACACACACACACACACACACACAAGAGAGAGAGAGAGAAATGCATATCTGCACTGATAGATATAAATATTACATACTTAATTGCATAATAGCCATAAAAAATGGCAGATTATTTACATATGGATTGGAACTTCTGTCTAGAATCAGAATATCTGATTATTCTATGTAAGATCAGAGTATAGTATCTGTTTGTACTCTCTGTGAAATGTGTTATGCAAACACAAAATTATATATATTATATACATGAATGCACTTTTGCAATATATATATATATATATATATATATATATATATATATTCATTCATATATGTATTCTTTTTTTACTGATAAATTTTTCGTGAATTTGACGAAAAATTTACCAGTAAAAAAGAATTCTCTATCACTACATTTTTACATAAACGCAGAATTTTAACCGTAAAATTTAAATTCAAACTCAGTGTTGCGACTGCACATTCCAAAACTATAACACACATTTCTCATAGCATTTTTCGGATTACAACCTTGTTTTTGTTTGTCCACTTATTACTGAAAGTATAAACAAGAACACAATATTTCATACCTGAGGATGTCTGTAGGAACAGACAAAAGCTTGTAAAATAAAAAGATCTAATGCGATGGAAATTTATAAAACAGGATCTTTTCATTCATAAACAGATTCAGGGTTTTTGCATATTATTGAATTGTTCGCAAAGATGGATTTCTCGCCATTTAATCATTAACCTTTGTATTTGTTTTATGTATGAATAATTCATGAATTTGTAAATTGATTGCACCTTTATTGAAATTAATATATATATATATATATATATATATATATATATATATATATATATATATATTATCCACATATAGCCTTACACTATATATAATTTACAACTGCAAATTATACCCGTTATATAATCTCACAAACACTTCCATGGTTAGAATTAGATCAATGTTGAATCTAATCCAGTTGCTCCCTTTTGGCAGAAACTGCACAGAATTCCTTCCATGCAAAGCTGGCCATTGTCAATAAAGTTGATCTTATTTGCTTATCTAATTCTTCCTCAGCTATCATCTTAAATTCACCTGCCAAATTCACTTTAAATTAAAGTTTGGAATACAAATGCCGTCTATTCAGTAGGATTCCTAAACTTAATCAGAAATCAATTTTTCTCTGTTTAATAAAAAAAAAAATCTGGATTTTGCAATAGCTTGCGTTTGATGAAAATTGGAAAAATAGTTAGGCAGCTCTAACAAAATTTATCTTTTTTTTCGATTCTGACACCCAGCCTGCTCCAGATTCTTACACCATCTTTCCAAATGCCAAATAATCTGCTTTGATATTCTATGTTGAGGAAAAAAAAAAGATTTAAGATATATTTTTTAAAACCAATATATATTTTACATCCATCAAATTTAATGGTCTTTTTTCTACTATGCAAATATCTTTTTTATAAATGTGGTTGTTGTGTGTGCATAAACTAGCCAAAATTCATGATATGCGGTCCAAGCTTTCAACTCACACAAGCCTCCATCAAGACAAGTGAGAAAAGGAAATTATGTTAAGAAAAAAGATTGTACAGTTTATCTTTTGAAAACAAAATCAAACATAACAAAATGTAGAAATTCAAGTGGAAGTAACAAGTAAACAAAATTCAGGTTAAATTAACAAGTATATATATATATATATATATACATATATATATATATATATATATATATGCACATATATATATATATACATACATATATATATATGTATATATTCAAATGTTAATTTTTAGTGGATAACAATGTTTAAAATAGACACCCTATTTCTATTTTAAACAGTGTATATTACATATATTCGATTTGCTGGCATGCAAAACACTCAAGAAATTTTAATAAAAGGTGCATTCCACCATTTTCTTTAAGATTCATCAAGTGCACATGCCAATAGATTAAACCTAATACACACTGTTTAAAATAAAAACAGGACATCTTATTTCAAAACAGGGATATTCACTAATAAATAACATTTGAAGTAATAAAAATGTCAGATTAAAAATAAACCCTACTTTAGAAAATATATATATATATATATATATATATATATATATATATATAATGGTCAGCAAGTCTGTCTTGTTTAGCTTTGTTTTTTTTTAAATTAATGTCTACCAGCGTAGATATAAAAAAATTTGGAGAAAGAAAATGTTCCTACTGACAGAAATCAAATTTGTATTCCCTGTTTAAGCAGGGAAACTGATTTCAAACCAAGTGTGCTTTACCATTAGGCCACAAGGGGCCATTACAGCAAAACGAGTCTCAATATCCCTATTCAAGAAATGCACATTTCTTGTTGGCACCTTTCAAAACCTGATGAATTTAGTTTCACTTTCAAAATGTAAACAAAAACTTTGTAAGCAATAAATGCCTGTTTTAACTCAACATATAGCGACAAGAAACAATGTTGCATTAAATCATCCATTAATTGCTTTAAAATTATATGTGTAAATTGTGATAGTTTTATTTTCAAGTCTGCATGTGTGCTATTTATAAATTGTTTCAGAAGTATCAGACACCATAAAGCCATCCATCTGTTTTAAAGTGACTTTCAGACAAATTGCAAAAATCCCAAAATGAAAACAATTCCAGAAGATAACAGACTTGCGACTTTTATTCTTGATGCACAACAACAATACAGATGTCCTTAAACAGGAACACTGACCAAAATAGGGAAGGAAAATAAATGTACATGAACAGTGAATAACCAAAGACATTGTCAAATTTCTTTTTACCCAATATTCTCAGGAACAAAACTAAGATAGCACATCTCATTTAAAAAAAAAAAAAGAAAAAGTTGCAATAAAGTAAAGTGCCATGAAAAGCTGAACAAAAGGAGAAATGAAAAATAGCAGAGTGAGGAAAGGAGGGAAAAAAAAAATATTTGAGAAAATAGATTTCTGTATTGTGCCATATCTCAGTCTTATCATCCTGTGATTGTCTGAAGTGAGAGAGTAGTCAGTGGAATCGGAGGCCAATTGTTATGATTACTGCAACTGAAATGGGAAAGCAGAAAGCTATTCCTTCACCTGAAGCCAAAGACTTTCAGGTAAAAAAAAAAAAAAAAAAAGAATGCAAGGATTTCATTGAAATTGTATGTGTGTGAGAGAGAGAGAAAGAAGCATGATAATCATAATCTCATATCAACTGTAAAGATAGAAAATAAACTCACATGAACCCTAAGATGTTTTTTTTTCTTTCTTATCCCACCATTGCTTTGTATTATAATGTTAATAGCTGATCCAGCTCGAATAAAAATCATTAAATAAAAATAAATTCCCACAAGACTTGAAATCACACTCCTTAATCCAAAGAATATGTCTTTTGTAAAACAAAGTCTGCACTGGCTAACTATATTTATGGTTTAAAATTTCATTTTACATATATATATATATATATATATATATATGGTGGAAGACTATTCAGTATTAGAGATAGAGTGTTCTTAAATATAGACATTGTGGCCAAAGGAATGAATATCACACACACACACACACACACACACATATATATATAAAATGACAATTTTGGAGCATTGTTTAA
This sequence comes from Acanthosepion lycidas, assembly GCA_963932145.1. Classification (NCBI taxonomy): domain Eukaryota; kingdom Metazoa; phylum Mollusca; class Cephalopoda; order Sepiida; family Sepiidae; genus Acanthosepion; species Acanthosepion lycidas. The sequence continues at coordinate 156,897,929 of OZ010571.1, forward strand.
CATTTCTTTCTCTTTCATTTTGTCCACGTTCTTCAGCAGAGAATAAAAGTGATCATGTAGTGAAAGACATAATCAACTACTTCAAAAAAGAGTTTGTATTTTGTGTTTGATCTGCCAAAGAAAGGTTATCGAAAGTAGTTAGCAAAAATCTGCTACTTTAAGTATCAGAATCTATGCTAATGTTCTTTCCACCCCTGAATGGTTTGACCAGTCCGAAAAATCTCTTGGTAAATAAAAGTCATTGTTTTTTGCTTACAAACGTGGGATTTTTTCTGAACTTGGTGGACGAACATGCATTTTTGCTTGTGAGAAGTGAAAGTTGGATTCGTGACCCCATTTTGTCATTTCTACGTTGCCTGTTGGACTGTTATGATGAACTGTTGTTTGAACTGTGATTTCGCAACAAGTGTTGGGTCGAGAGACAGAAGAAATCTATTGCAGATGTTTGTTGCCACTATAAGTTTGCAGTTTTTTCTTTTCTTTACTACAAGCTATTTCGGCCCTTACTTGGCCTCTAGCGAGATGGCGGAAAGACCATTCAACTTTGTTAATATGAGTGGACAGCCTGTGGTTGAGTGGATCGAGAATGTGGAACTGGTCTGTAAATTATGCAAGATCACAAAGATTAAAAAAATTCTTCCACTGTGCTTGAAAGGCAGTGCCCTTGCTGTGTATAAGCAGCTGAGCCAACAACAAAAAAGTGACATTGAGCCAATAAAGTCTGCTCTACTAACCGTGTTTGGAAACAACCGGTTTGTGGCCTGTGACCAATTCCAGATGCGCCGCCATTGGCTACAGTCATTCAACCAGTTGATGTCAAAGAGAATCCAACCCCAGCCATCCATCGCTATGGCGATGTTACCTGCTATTGGCTCTGGGCTGAATCATTTTGCCAAAGATTGCCGCTATCAATGTGAAGAAATGTGCAGTGGAACAGCACGAAAGGCACGTCCCGATCTATAATGCTTTTCAGTGTCATAAAGTAGGTCGCATTGCCTCTAAGTGTCCGAGATTAGTTGGAATAGGGGTCATGACATAAGCACCGGTCTCTTCCCCACACTGAGCATGAAAGAGGCACTCCCTGTGATTAAGTTGCGCATCAATGGAATGACGCATACCGCTTTAGTTGGCTGCTCTTGGTCACTCACAAACGGATCGATTTGTTGGCAGTGGAGCAGACAAAAGATGGACGTACTAACAGCCAATAGAGGAGTCGGAAACATCAAACTCATTATCAACAATGGTGACCCCATCACAGTCAGTGTGTTGGTCGTAGACAGTGCATTATTAGGTTTGGACCTGCTTCTTGGGATAGACATTATTAAGGAGCTGGGCAGAGTATGCATCAAAGAGTCGAGCGAAGTCAAGTTTTCTAGTTCATCCATCCGTGCTGCTTTGAGGATCAGCAGGCCAGACATTAGTGCAGAGTTTGACCAAAGGACGAAGACATGGACAGCACTTTGGAAATGATCAGAAAATAACCCACCAGAGAAGCTCTAGAACTGAGTATCAGAATACTCAGTGCCTTAACGCATCAAGAAAGAATACCAGCATGAATTGCAGGTGTGGCTGGACAATGTATGGCTGACTCCATATCCTGAGGAAGAGCTTGGTCCTCCAGAAAGCCTCATCCTGCTGATGGCCATGGTACAGAAGAACTAGGGAAAAGTGCGCCCTGTACTAGATTATAAGAGAACTGAATGAACATGTAGACACATAATCAGCTCATACTGATGTGCATGCACAAAAATCGAGACTATGGAGAAGAAAGGGGTCCAATGTTTCTGTGATTGACCCTTGAAAGACTTAATTGCAGGTACATGTGTACCGGTCACTCTGACCATTTCAGACGATGATCCTTAACAAGATGAGATACTGCTTAACGCGAATGGGATTCGGGCTTAATGTGGCACTAGCCATCATGAAAGCCATCGTGGATGCTGTGCTATCCAAGAATGAGACAATTCATCAAGTGACGTCAGCTTACACTGACAACGTCTACAACAATGAAACCTTAGTGTCCGCTGCACTTTGCTGACTTTGGGCTCAAGTGTAAGAACCCAGAACAACTGGCGAACGGTGCTCAGGTGCTTGGCTTGTAGGTCTGGGGAAGCATAACATGCTTTATTGGAAACGTGAAAGCGAGCTCTCAGACATTCCCAGACACATGACATGACACAGTGGGTTCTAATTATGTAGAAACTGGTGAGACATTTTCCTGTGGGTGTTTTGATCTGCATTGTGATTACCTTTATCAAATGTAAGGTGACTGCTGTCATTTCCAGCTGGGATGACAAAACAAATGATGCTCCCCTTAGAGACATGACAACAGAAGTCATTACCAGGGTACATCAAGACGACTCCGTACACGATAAATGGTGCATTAACAGATGTGAATTTGACGTCTGGGTCAATGTGAGCTCCCTTATAACAGGAGGGTCCCTTGAGATAGATGGAACTGTCGTGGGAGACGCATGTTGGTTGCATCTGAGAAGGATACATAACATATCAACCTGTTGGAATTAGACACTGTTTTTAAAGGAGTAACTGTGGCCCTTCAATGGAGGGCAAAAGTGTTACATTTGTTCACAGATTCCGCATGCATGTATTATTGGACAGTAAACATTTTTACAGGGAAGGCCAGTATACGTACAAAGGCTACGAGCGAAAAGCTCATTCATAAGCAGCTAGACATTGGGAAAGTTGGTAAGTGAGTACAACTTATCAGTGGATAGCTGGTTAGATCAAAATTGAAATAAGGCAAGGGTGCCCCAGAGATAACTTGACACTATTAAGAAAAGAGGGAAGGGCTGTAGCATCAGCAAACGACCGTAATTCAGATCTACTAAAATCTGTGCATTGTCAAAGTGGACACATCCCAGTGTAAAAAGGAACTTATATTTCCTGAGGCAGATTGATCCCCACCATATCCAAAGCTGCCATCATGGCAGTGGTCAGAGAATGCAAGGAGAGTCAGTCCATTGACCCAGCATTTGTTCAATGGCCAAAAGGACAACTGAATGTGAGCAAAGTGTGGCAACATGTTGGAAAGGGCATCACCCACCATAATGGAACTCACTATCTAACCCTGACTGACTGTGGCCCAATCTGGTTCACTATTTGGTGATGCCTGCATTGACAAGATTCTGTAAGCATGATTGACCACTTGAGGGTGTTGTTCTTTGAACCTGGAACACTGATGGAACTCCTCACTGACAATGACATTGCATTCTGCAGTGGAATGTTTAAAGATTTTTGGGATCTGTGGGGAGTCCACCTCATATTTTTCTGTGCATATGTCCCATCAGGAAATGGCATAATTGAGAAATGCCAGTGAAGCATCAAGAGAATTGCTGTTAGGAAGTAATGTTCCATGGGAACGGTGTATTGGCACAATGCCAGCCAACATGATTTATCAGTACAAAATCCGGCTACAACTGAACAAATAAAAGAACGAGTGCCATACAACCTGGGTGATCACATGTGGGTAAAAGACCCACATAGCCAGTTTAAAACTCGGTACCGGGTGGGGCATACCACTGGAATCAATAAATCAGTAGGGCTAGCACCTCTTCAGATGGCAAAGACTCTGTGCATGAGGTTGCCAAATCAGAAAACTCCTCAGAAGACATGTCTTCCAAACATATAACACAATCTCCTCCAGCAATCGCACTGCTCCAGAGAAGCTCAAGAATAAAGAAGCCCACCCCTGGGTGTCACTTATGTGACAGCGGGGTGTGTAGTGAAAGATATAATCACCTACCTCAAAAAAGAGTTAGTGTTTTGTGTGCAATCTGCCAAAGAAAAGTTACCGAAAGTAGTTAGCAAAAATCTGCTACTTTAAAAAAAAGCCGTTATTTTTCACTTATGAGGGCAGGAATTTTTCTGAGTTTGGTGAACAAATATGCATCTTTACAGGTGAGAAGTGAAGGTTGGATTTGTGACACCATTTTCTTGTTTCTATGTTGACTATTAGACTGTTACAACAGACTATCATTTGAACTGTGATTTGGCTAGAAGTGTTGTGGACAAGAGAGACCTATTGCAGGCATTTATTGCTACTACAAGTTAGGGTTTTTCTTTTCTACAACAGATAATCTTGAATTTAATTAGGAAATATATGACTTGTATTTATTAGTCTCAAAACTAGACATATTAAAAACCAATCTATTACACAAAAAGAGCAGGTGTAACAAAATATGACAATGATTAAAAATCAGCTGAATCATTTTATTGATCCTCTTTCATCAAAGCAAAAATTAAGGATACAAAAATGGGTACAGTGACATCTACATACACTTTATCTCTGATATTAAGTATGTTTACCCATAAATATAGCATACCTTAAAACTTTATATATATATATATATATATATATATATATATATATATATATTATATATAGATAGATAGATAGATAGATAGATAGATATTAGGTTAGTGCAAAAATAATGACGTAATAATGTTGTTTTTGACGTTAAAAAATACGTCAAAAAACATTATTACGTCATTATTTTTGCACCAACCTGATAGATAGATGTGTATTTGAGCAGCAACCTTTCTTTCATACATCTTTCATTGAAAACGGCTAACAAGAGAGATTTAATTAATCTTTTATTAATTTTTCCCAACATTTCTAACATCTTATTGTTTTTCAGGAGTTAAAGAATCAAGCAATTGTCCATAGTTACAATTGTTCCGATCACTTTCATCTATTTCTCTAGCCATTATCATTATGATGATGTTATTTTGCTCATAAACCAAAATAACCTCATCAAATCTAAACTAGCAGTGACCAATTCCATTAACCTGTACAAGACTGTTACTTGTCAAAAACCAATGACCTCTATCAGACACACCACTAACTGAGTAGATGTCTTACATGCCACCTGTTGCAGCAGAATGCAATTAATAAACATTTATTAACTCATAACTTCCGAGAACCTTTAAGGAAAATTCTAGTTGATAAATCAAGAATCCTTTCCAAGTCAGACAGACATACACAGCTCATCATTAGTGGTGGGGCTCTGCTTATTAAACTTTATTCACCCACCATCCATCTCACACTATTTAGCAGTGGGCACAGCATGTTAAAAATGATCTAAAAATAGAAATCTTGCATAGCACATGACTACTAAGAAGCATACAAACCTCTTGAACTTCACACATTGTAAAATTACTACGTAACAACCACACACAGAAATTCACCATTCAAAAACACATTCTTAATAATAGCTAGAGAAGTAACTGAAAGCGCTTGGAACAATTCTAACTATGGACAATTCCTAGATCCTTTAACTTCTGAAAAAGAAAATAAAATGTTAGATTGCTGGAAAAACTCAATAAAACAAAAAATAAATCTTCTTTGTCAGCCATTTTCAATGAAAGATGCATATAGTTATTTATATATATATATATATATATATATATATATATATATATATATATATATATATATATATATACACATTAATATATTTATATATATACTCACAAACACACAGGGTGCGATGGGTAAATTGTCACTATTTTATATTTTTAATATCATGCATGTGCATTGTTTGTGATTTTGTCGACTGCACAGTATAGTAGGGTCAGTTGGGTACTGTCTGTGAGAGAAAGAGCACCAATTCACTCCATCAGAAAGTTGGAAACGGAATGCTGTACTGGTTGTCATTCATGCTCCAATGCAAACATTTCAGAGTGTCTGAGTGTCAATCAGAGGACAGTGTAGAGAATTAGGAAAGAGTTGTATGAGCCTAATGGTGATTACGAAGGTGTTTGGAGTGATCACAAGTGATGGCAACGTTATGTCTGTATTCATCTTCCCATGGGAACTCAGACTCAACAAGGAGAGGTCCTACATGAAGTGCTTTGAGGAGGTAGTGCTGCCTTTAGTCAAGAGGATTGCTACTGGAAGACTATGTCTGGCAACAGGACTCTGCAGCAATCCACACAAGCAGGTAAACACGAGGATGACCGTCAGACAAATTGTGCAACCATCTGGCCACCGAACTCACCAGACTGCAACCCCCTTGATTATTATGTGTGGGGCGCAGTTGAGAGGGAAACTAATAAAACTCCTTGTAACACCAAAGATGAACTGAAGGCAAGGATTATGGCAGCATTCACCAACTTAAACAAGGAGACAGTCCAAAAGAGTCAAAGGAGATTCCAAAGTTGTCTGGAGGCTATGGTTGAAGCCAATGGCAATTTTATTGAATAAGTTGACTCTTTAGTATTTCAAGATATTTTTGTGTAATTTTGGTAAATATATCTGTTAAAATGAGATGTCAGTGTTATTTTCATTTATGCATAATTTAGATGACAATTTATCCATTGCACCCTGTATATATAAGCAGTGTCCATTGTTTTGAAAGGCTCAAAATATTCTACTTATACATAAAAGTGAAAACTACATACATCTTCCATATTTTGCATACATAAATTTATATATATATATATGTGTGTGTGTGTGTACAGACATGATGCTCATCTAAACTTTATGTGTCTGATGTACCAAAAACTGTGGCAAAAGAGAAAGTCATCTAATGAGAAAAAGAGAACGTGTGTGCTTAATATTTCAATATTGATAAAAGAAAAGTATGTATTGTATGGTATATCAACTTAAAAGCATTCTTGTTAAACAACGCACAACTACAAGTTAAAATGGTGTCACAATCTTTCTCTTGCTCTTTTGAACAGGATTCGAACCTGTGAGGGAATATGCCAGTAGATTTTGAGTTTAAAATTTTTCTTGATATTTACAAATTTACATATCCTTTTCCAAAGGTGGAATATGTAAAAACCAGTTAGATGTTTAAATTAGAGTATTTTAAATTAACTCATGCAATTTGGCCTGTTCTATTTCAGCAAACTGAAATGTGAAATTACAGAAATGGAGTGGCCAGCTCATGGTAGAAGTTCTTCTGCTGCATAGCTTCAGGGGACATTCAACTGGATAAAAATTGTTAAGAATTCCCTAAAAAGGGAACATGTGTATTTAATATTGTCAGTATTGATAAAAGAAAATTATTTATTGTATGGTATATATCAACATGAAAGCATTCTTATTGAAACAGATTCTCATGCGATCACCCCAAAGTTGAGGCTGGTCAGTACCTACATAGGGGACCATTTGGGATGACCAGATGCTGTGATGATCAGGCATGGTGGCATGCTCTTGTAATCCAGCTACTTGGAGGGAGGGTTGGTGGCCATTTTAAGTTTGATGGGGGGGGTGTAGTTCAGTAAAAGAATTCCTGCAGTCAGCTGTCAGTACTTTCTTCTTGACACAGGGATATTTGTCTGCTGTGATTCTGCCCTCGACCAGGCCAGCCTTTGTTAATCAGTTGCAGCTGTTACCATAAATGTATCTTGGATATGCTAATATTGTTTGTTCTCTCCAACTGTCGACCAATGAAAAAATTGAGAGAAAGACAGAATTTGACACCATTTTAACTTGTAGTATTCGTTGTTTAATGAGAAATGCTTTCACGTTGACATAACATACAATGCATAATTTTCTTTTATCAATACTGACAATATTAAACACACGTGTCCTTTTTCTCAGTAAGTGATTTCCCCTTTTGCCACAAAAACATTACAAATTATAGCAATGAGCTTAGAAAACATTTTATGCAAAATATTCAAATATTTTGTAATAATTCTTTGAAGTTTTAATTTTGGTTTTAACTTAAAAAAAAAAAAAAAAAAGCAAAGATATTCGGAAAAAATTTCTTTTGTGTATTTAAAGTACATTTTAGACTTTTTTAAATGTTAAATTTTATCCTCAAAAATTAACATGGATTACATGATGATTGATATCTACTGACAGGTTTAAACCATAATTAAAAATCTTCCCAAAGTAGGAGTTACAGAAATATAAGATTCAGTGAAAATTAATTTAATGATTACTTAGCTGATTTGGGGAAAAATGATTATTTTTTAATTGAAAATATTGTGAAGAGAGACATTTATTTAGATTATTATTTTACCTGTGAAATCAGTTCAACAGTCAAGTAAGTGTCAAGTTTTCTTAGACATATGTAAAAAAAACCTGCTTAAATTTGTGAACATCTCATTGGACAACACAAGTATGGATGACCACAAATGATAAAACTTGATATTATCCACAATAGCAAATGTATATAGCAACATGAAAACATTGTCTTATGGTGCACAACACTTGTATGTTATGATAAAAAGAAAGTAATAGAAAGAAAATGAATGAAAAACAATTCAACATTAAATTCTCAAACAACTTTAAAATATAACAAGTAATTACTACAAGATAGTAAAGAAATAATATAGCTTAGGAAAATTATTAGAATGACTATAAAATTGAAAACCCTTCGGAGCAACTGAAGTTTGGCATACTTATTGGTGACTAAACAACCCTATGGGAGTGATGATGGAACCGCAGTAAGGTCATTCTCTGCTTGACTGTCAAGTGCATCTCACAGTTATTCAACTGATTCCTGAGATAATCAAAATGGTTGCATACTTTCCAGACATACATGACATGATTTACAATTAACTGTCAAGTCTAATTTCAAACAAACCTTTGTCATGGCCATCTTTGGAATCACTACAACTAGATACATTCTATACTAAAGCCATATAGCAACAATTATGTTATCTGCAAATATTGATATATCTCATTACATCTACTGGACCAAACCTTGTAATGCAAGAGAAAAAGAAATAAATATATTTGACTGGTTCTCATGGATTGGATTCCTACAAACTCTTTGAATATTGGTAATGGCACCAGTAGTCCACAGGTGTTAGCACTTGCTAAAATTGACACTCTTTCAACAGACATCTATCACCAATATCAAAGGACAAAATGCAGATCAAAGAAACAAAATAAAGCTAAAATATACATTTAAAGGTATAATATCTTTGGAATGGTAAAAAGAAAGAGGAATATTTGGAAAAGGAAGAAAAGAGATCAAAACTAAGAAAATGCCTACAATATACCATGTTTGCAAAAAACATACATTTATTTCTAAATCCAGAAATAGGTTCAAATCTTTCATGCTAAATAACATGAACATTTTAGTGTCTAGTTTAATGGATAGACATGTTCCAATCTGCTTAACCATTTTTATGGCTCTTTTTTATGCGTCATTTCATTTCAGGATGGTATGGTTCTCCTACTGTCCTTTTGTAGCTCTAAGCAATATTTCACTCTTTGTCCCTGCACTTCCATCTATTCAGCCAGACTCATTACGAAGGTTAATCACTCTTTACTCCTGGCTCTCCTACTTTCAATATATCCTGTGAGTGTTATAGCCCTTTTTCCTTATTATGTGTCCCGCAAAGTTCGCATTGCTCACATGTTCAGCCTGTGGTTTCTCAAAAAACACATCTAGCACTTTGAATCTCTTCCTCATTTGAAAGGAAAGTCTTTTGCATTCACTGCCAAACAGGGAAAGAAGCATAGCAGTTCCTCTTGCTAATGACAATATATTGACTTATTAGTCCTTTCTTCTTGCTTTCCTTTGATACCTTGTCTAGGAGTTCTTGCAGATTTCCTTCTGTGTCTGCCATCAACACAATGTCATTCATGTATCTGGAAGGTTTTCTGGTTGTTTTAGGATCATTTCAATATATAAGTTAAATAAATCCAGTGAGAAAATGCATCCTCATCTTACTCTTCTTTCTCTTTTACTTGCTTACCTTTTTTTCTATCCTTTGTCCCCAGAAAATGCTTCAGATTATTCTTTCCCAAATAAATCAGGTTTTCCTAGCAGTTCAAGTAGGTCTTTGTGTTGTACCTTATCAAAACCTTTTGTGTAATCTCTGAAACATAGGTACAGAGGTCTTCTTACATTTGCATTGCTCATTCTAGTAACAGTTTGAGCATGCTGAAAATATTTCTTGTTCCAGTGTCTTGAACAAAGGCAGCTCTTTCTGATCTAATTCTGTTACAAGTTCTATTTATTAGAATTCTTAGTTATTTGGCTTCTTATGCTGATTGTCCAATGGAGCTCACATTCATTCATAACTGTCTTCTTTGACATCACTATGAAGATAGATCAATTAAGGTCTTCCTGCATATTGCCACTGTTTTATATTTCATTTAATTTTTCAATAAACTTGTTGATCCTGAAATCATCTCAGGCTAACAGCATTGCTACCAAAACTCTTTTTGGTCCTGCTGCTTAGTTTCTGTTCATCTTGACCAGTGTCAATCTTAACTCAGATTTTAATATTGCAGATCCTTCCATGGTTTTATATATTGTGAGTTTCTCTCCTCTGTCATGTAAGAGTTCTCTGATATATTAATTACATCTCTGTAATATCTCTTATTATTACTATTATTATTGTTCCGTTTTTAAATTTTTATGTAATTTGCCAAGGAACACGTCTTCTATCCTTTTATGTATTTTTCTCTTATATTCTGTAGAGTTTCTCTATTCCTGCAAGCTTCTCATTGAACCATTCATCTTTTGTCTGTTCTTGCATTAAGTTGGAATGATTATAGATTTAATGACTGAATGGTTAAGATGATAAAATTGATAGCAAATACAACTGGACATTCATATTGTTAAGTATTACATGAAAATTAATACAGCTGTAGAGTTTTAGCTATTAATTCAGAAAATTCTAGAATTTACCAGCAGAAATTCTATATGGCTATGATTCAATCTGTTATTCATTACATTAATTTCTTTGGACAAGATACTCATTAGTTAATGAGTTTGTTACACAAAAACAAAGATTATTAAGCAACTTTCTGATAATTTGAGCTACAGGAGGAACAATGCCAGAAATGTAACATTTATCTAATAATATAAATTAAAATTGCTATAACTGTCACTTTTTGTTAATGGCACAGACCAACTAAAAAAAAGCCATTAAAAATAGAAAGATAACCCAAAGAAGTATTAGGGATTTACTAAGTTTGGTATAGGGCCAGATGACAGACATGTGTCTAGAAAGTCACATCACTCTTATCTTTCCCCATGGAAAACAAAAAAAGTTCAGAAGCCACTGTAGTCATGTGGCAGACCCCATGGAAAACAAAAAATGTTCAGAAGTCACTGCATTAAAAAATTTTAAAGTCCATGAAAAAAATTTAAAGAGGTACAGATAAAGGAGGCTGAATTTCACACACAAGCACTTGAAAAAAAAATACAATCAAATCAATTTTGGAAGAATGATATTTGTCCAAACAAAAATTAAGATCAAACTTTTTTAACCGTATCTGACTACCATACATAAAGAAAGGAATGTTGAACTTACAAAGAAATACCATATATGAAGAATGGAGGCATAGAACTAATTGGCATTAAAGAATTTCATTTGATTGAGTAAACAAAGCATCACTATAATTTGACCAATGTGCTCAACAACATTCCTCAAATCATATTCAGTAATAATCAATAAACTCTGAATATAATCTCTTAATGTATTCATATTTTGTAAAATTCAAATAGGGACTCACAATGAAAGGTGTATTATGCTCACTATTTACATTATTTAGACTATTGTCCTCATCTTTGTTGCCAAATTTATTACAACGTTTCAACCGTTGTATGCTCTGGCCTTCTTCAAGTGGTTGGAATGTCAAACTGAACCCTTTATTTCGCTCACTGGAGTAGACTGTTCTAGTTCCACGTGTTATGTTCAATGGATGTCAGTTATCTCCTGTTAATTCCCCTCTCCAAGTTCTCCACTGCCTTAACTGGGTATTGAACTCACACTCTTTGATCCTGTCACATGGATAAAGGTGTTAGATCCAGTGACACATGTACAGTGTACATAATACCTCATCTCAGAAATATAGACAGATAGTGTATAATGCTATCCAATATGCACGTCTTTTGTAAAACAAGCATCAGCTTTGCATCTGGGGGGGGGTCTAATTTACATGAGAAGTGTCTATGCTGGTCAACATTGAAAAATTAGCAATAAAAAAATTGAATGCAAAAGAGAACAAATTAAATGTTAAAGAAATAAATAAATCTGTCTAGAAAAAGAAGAGTCAGTTTCCTTTCAAAGACCCCTTGTCTTTGCAGTCAGTCTAGTATAACCAAATACTGTTTCTTTTTTATCTACTTTGTCTTTAGCTCAACCAAAGCAGGTAATCTATAGAATTTAATCCTAAAGGTGCTTATTTCCAAGCAGTTCTAGAAAGATCAATTCCTGTCCCCCCCCCCTTCCCCCCACCACTGCCACCCTACCCTCCATGAGAACCCAATTTGCCATTCAATTGCCTTTCTTCCCTCTATCCCTATTCATTCCAACTCTTTCACCTTGCAGATTAAGACTACTTCCACCCTCACATTATTTTATTCACCATTGCTCTTCATCTTCCTTAAAGCCCAACCATCAGAGTGTATTTCAGCCCAGTCTTTATCAGCAGCCATTATTTCAATATTCATAGACTATTTAATTCCATTTCAATTCTTTGTATCATCATTCTGCTTAAGGGATTCTTTCTCTTTTGCTCTACTTTCACCTTTTTCATTGGTCAGTTTTTTCAAAATGCATTATCATTTTCAAAATAAAAAAAGGGATTTAAATACGAGTCTGATATAAATCCAAATGTCACAAGAGATGACCAGTCAATCAAAGGTCTTTTGAGTCATCAATTCTCACTCATTATAATCTCCTATTAAAAGTTGCTTCCATTATAAAACCAAATTACTTCATTATCCAAATTTGGAGCAATTACTATGTTCCTCTCACCATTTCTTGTACAGTGGAACTCCAAAATTGTGGCCTTATGTCCAATATAGGTAAAAGTGCCTCACCATTGGTGACTGAGAAATTAATATAGAAATATGAATGCAAAATGGACCCCAGGTGTAAGTAGGCAGAGATAGTGAAGGGATCAGGAGAAGGATGGATGATGGATGCAAATTGATCATGGAGGGAAAAGAGGAAATGAATGGATCCAAATTGAGTGAGTAGAAAGAGATGGATAGAAGAAAACTAAACAAGATTGATGAATGCAATTTGACCAAGGAGAGAAGAACTGATAAATGAATGCGAATCGTTAGAAGGAGAGAGAGATAAGCAAGTTGTTTATCATTCAACAGGCAGCATAAAATTATGTATTTGCTGTTGGTATGTTATAAAGATAAATTGTAGAAAAAAGCAAAGAATCAATTTGAAACAAATCTGAACAGATTTCTAGTTTATTAAGTTTGATTTTCCTCACATAAACTTTGTTTTAAGAAATAAGAGATTCTTCCAAAACCTTGTAATTTTTAGTTTTAACGATCTTCACAGTAATTTATTGAGGTTTCAACTGAACAAATATTTACAGCTATCATTTTTCATCTTGAAGAATCCTGTGCCTCTACAAAAAAAGAGTCATCAAGAAAAGATAACAAATGTATTGACATATTAGACTTGCTTTTCCCTGCATACCCAGCAACATAACTCAATATCTCCCAGGTTATATAACTGAATATATATCTGGTACACTAATGCTTACCTAGATGCCATAGACTTGGACCTGGCCTAACTCCATAATAGTGGAATATTAAATGTAAATATGGAAGGTTTATATGAAGTTGGGGTATTTGGTGGGCTAATGTTTACCCAGATGCCATAGACTACCAGTACACATACTTTACCTGACACCATAAAAATTAAATGGAAATGGTTGGTGGTGGGGTGTTGTATATGCTATCCAACATAATATATAAACAAATGATTACATCCCAGGATCTTTTCACTGTACATCTTTTCACTGTACATCAATAGACATAAATCAAAATCAATACTTGGAACAGCAAACATTTGAAAAATCATTTCAACAATAATTTCCAATCAAAAACGAGCAGGATCCATAGAAATTCCACAGATTATCCATTATCCATGTGCTCTTTTTTTAGATCTAAAATTCACAGGGAATACTAATCAAATAATATATCCTGAAAATTGTACCAAACATCAATTGTTTATTGATTTGCATAATATAGAGTGTACGTGTGTGTATGTGTGTGTTGTGAGCATATGTTATAAAATAGATAGAAATAAACACATTCAGATCCACAATTATTCCTACTCAATAGCCCTTAAACAATTTGAAACATAACTGTTACCACCTTCTCTATAACAGATAGGATAAAACAAAGACCTCACTACCCATTAATGCACTATTGGCCAACATATATATCAAGTCAAAACACAACACATGGTCTGAACATTGTATTTAAGCATGATACAGACTGTTGCTGATAGGTGTTGAGCTCAATGTCCACTTTATATATGTATATATTATGAAATGGACAAAGTCTGACCATTATTTTAAGACATTTTTATGTTTATACATTCTTTTTATAGATACAAATATTTAAGTAAATGCTCTATTTATAATAAACAGTATTATCAGGCCGGTAAATGTTGTTTAGTATTGTTTATTATAAACAGAACATTTACTTAAATATTTGTATCTATAAAAGAAAGAACATAAAAATGTTTTAAAATATATATATATATATATATATGTAATGAAAAACAAACCACTTTAAGGTGCCATTACGATAATTTATTTCACCTAAATCCTTTTTTAAGGATTCAGGATCATCAGGTAAAACTTCTAACAACGAATTGAGCAGAAAAATAGGATTAGAAATTGGTGGGTAGTGTAATTTTTGTAATTTAATAGAGGGGGTTGAGAGTGGCAGTTAAACAGACAATATAAAGTATAGGGAGGGGTTCATTTTATATCTCTCTTAAGTATGTTTTATATTGGAGTAGGAGGAGTGACAGAACCTTGACCTATTTAGATGGTTAACAAAACGGAAGTGAAATGTAGAAAATGTATACAAGTGAGTCTTATGGTAAAGAGAGAGATGGGGGGGAAGGAGAGATGGAGTTGTTATAATTTTGTTTTAACAAAATTATGTAAAAGATAGCTTACAATGTTTGATAGAAAATTCGATGTCTGAAAAAAATTTTGTTATTAACTTAAATCTTTAATTTTTTAAGTAAATAGTTTCAGGATTAAATATAACTATTATTGTAATAAACATATTTATCTAGGACATAAAGAAATATTTAAAATTTTAATAGTTTATTCACCCGACTAATTGTATTTCCACAATATATAAAGAAAAAACAGTAACAATAACATCTATTTTAAAATTTAAAATTAATTTATGAATGTAATTTTTATTTATTATATTGGTAAACTAAATTAAAGATTAGGTTTCATTATTTAATAGTATTTGAGGGTAATATTAATTTTCATTTATTCATATATGTCTCACAAATGTATTCATGTGAATCCCTACATACATACGATCATTAACAAGTCCAAAAAACTCATAGAAACACATGAGATAATTTACACAAAAATTCATTTATCCTCATACATAAACTATATATACATTTTACAATCTTTATCTATATTTTAATATTTGAAATATATATAGATTTTAGTTTGATTCCATAGTTAAAATTTAATTTTAGGTGATTTCGGAAGTGTCTCATTTTAAAGGAATTTAGCTAATATTATTACTATTATTAATAGTTAAAGAATGGTATATTTAAATTTAAATTATCAATTTAGAAATGAAACTCCTTTCAGAAAATAACAAAATTTTAATTATAGAATATTACAAGAGAAGGATATTACAAATTAAGAATAGTAAATTTAAAATGTCATTAGAAAGACCCAATATTTCATTTAAAATCAATTCATGCACGTATGCACATATATACATACACACACACACATATATACATACACATACACACACATATATACATACACATACACACACATATACATCTATATATATATACATATATATATACACATATGCATACATATACAATTCATATATCTATATATCAAAAAAATTTTTCTACCCATTTAATCATCTATATATATATATACATATATATAGAGACATACTCATATACACATACACACCCTTAAATACATATACATTCATATATAAGCACAAAACACCTACATACATAAAAGATATAAAAAGAATATATATATATATATATATATATATATATATATATATATATATATATATACACACACACACACATACCACCATACATACACACAATTATATATATATAAAGAATATTTTCTACAATTATTCACACATGCATGTATATGTATTTATATTACATTGTTATACACCCATTTACATACATATACATATATATATTTTCCAAATATTAATTCTAAGGTAATTACGTCTATATACATATATAGATTACAAGTAGTTAAATCCATAAAAAACACACATATTTAAGTACATGTACACACACATATATCCGTACATATACATATAATATACATACAAAACAAACATGAAAACATTTATACATATACATCCACACCCATGCAGAATACACGTTAAAAAAAAAAAAAATTTTTTCAGTATTCAAACATGCCTCATACTAGTATATTTATACTCACACATGTGTATATCTATTTATACATATATATCCATACTACCATACATATGTGTCCACAATATAAATACATAGTTACCCTTATCTATAATGTTCATATATATATATCTAAATAAGTTCACATATAAAAAAATTTTAAGTTCAACAACACATATATCAAAGAGTACAGTGTCAGTATTTTCATATATTCATTTAAAACAATTTATATTTTCTATTTATATATCTACACATACTTTGTTAAAATGAGGTGATTTTTATGCCTACATTTACAAATCAACTCGTTATGTCTGTTCAATAGTATGTCCGGATCCCTATGTTTTATTATTAATATTTATATATATATATATATATATATATATATATATTGTAATAAATATATATAATTGTAATTTTATTTTTCTTTTGTAGTAGAGTATCAGATTTTGGATCCAAAATGATTCCTACTCAATAGCCACTAGAATAATCAGCAACATAACAGTTAATGCCCAACCAATAACTGTTAGGACAATAAAATAGACCTCACTACCTGTAATGCACCATTGATCAGCATATATAAACATTTGAGCCAAAACACAACACACATGGCCTGAAGATTGTGTTCAAGTATGAAAAAGGCCGTCACTGCTTTTAGTTGACCTTACTGACCAGATATATATATGTGTGTGTGTGTTTTGTACAAAAATAATTGAAGCCATAAAATAATATTAAAACATTTTTTTTTCCTTTTTTCCAGATAATCAACAAATCTTAATTAAAATATATATATTCATTATGGAAATCCTTTATTAAAAGAATTATAATCACTTTAAAAAATTTTTTTATCGAGTTGGCAGTTCTGAAAGAATTAGAAGTCCAACCAGGATTCATTATTGGCAGGTAGAGTTTTAACAACATAATATACGCAGATGACACAGTATTGATAGCAGATCCAGAAGGAAAACTACAAGAAGTCTTATAGAAGATAGTGAAGGAAAATCATAATGACTAATCCTCAATTGCAAGAAGACAAGATGCATGCTTGGTAACAAAACAAACAGCCCAACATGCAAATTAGAGATAACAAAAAGAAAAAACAAGTACAACAATTTAAATATCAGGGAAATTGTTTTTTTTTTTGTTTTTTTACAAACGACGGAAAGTGCAACACTGAAAATACAAAGGCTTGTCATTAGGATAAGCAAAAGATGCCTTCCAAAAGCTGAGCAAAGTATTAAGAAACAGAAAAAATTTGCTTGAAATGAAGAAAAGATTACATAACTCTTACATAATATCAATCTTCCTATATGAATGCCGGACATTCTCCTCATAGATCAAGAGGAGACTTGAAGCAAGAGAAATGTGTTTCTACAGAAGGATACAGAGAATACCATGGACTGAACATGTGAGCAACAATAAAGTCTGAGAGAAAACAGAAACAAAAAGGACACTTATACATAACATCAGAAAGAGACAGTTGAAAGGGCACATAAATGAGGAGAGAGGGCTTGGAAAATTTGATACTCTCAGGACAGATTGAAGGTAAGAGGGACAAAGGAAAAAAATGCATAATCCCTGCATAACGATCTTGAATAAATGGATGGCAAAGTAAGGTTTAGGAGAGGTAGCAAAAAGATCAAATCTATTTAGAGCTACAAAGGACAGAAAAGTGTGGAAGTCCATGAACGCCAACATGAATGGACACAACACATAAAAGAAGAAGAAGCATTGAAGATAATGGGAAACTCACTCCCCTTCTTGCTTTGGAATTGCTTAAGTACGTGAGTGGTTGTATTATTTTCATCTGTGCCTCTAGTGCTGATGAAATGGACCAACCCATCTGGTATATTAATGAGACTACCTTTTTGTTTCTGCTGTCATTTTCCTATAGTTGAAGAATGGATCAGCTGAAACATTGTGTTAAGCATTAAGAAGGGGATTCAATTATTTGGACAACATGTGAAAATTTGATTTTATCACAAACCAAATTGTTTAACAACTATATTTTAGAATAATACTAATGTTGATACCAATCTACTAGGGGAATGACTGTAAAACACTTGCCCTTCCCCAATTTATAGACAGAAGCACACAAGTGCATGCTGGGATTTCTTACTAGCAAATAAAATAGGCTGATTCTTGGTTTCTTCTGACTCAGTCCTGGTTTGGTTTGGTTTGTTTTACAGCATATCAACCTCAATGGGTCATTTAATGCCGTCAACTTTTTTTCCCCCCTTGGTAATATTTGTTTTGTCAAAAAATCCATTTCTGTTAATTTTTTTTTTTCAAAAAGGTATAGCTGGCAATATTATTTTTTCAAAAACGTACAGCTGGTAATATTATTTTTTTTTTTCAAAAACGTACAGCTGGCAACATTATTTTTTCAAAAACGTATTATCAGAGGCCTTGCTGTTGGACGTAGTTTATCGTCATACCCAGGACATGGATGTAGTTTATTGTCTTACCCAGGATGTGGATGTAGTTTATCGTCATACCCAGGACGCAGATGTAGTTTATCGTCATACCCAGGACGCAACTCAGTCCCAGTCTGTCTTCTTGTGAAATCAGAATGCTACATTTGCTTGTCTGAACTTGCTCTTATGCATCAACCTCAATTCTTAATTCGTGAACTTTTTGCCATATTACTGTTGCTTTGCCTTATTACTGTTAATTTGCCTTATATTATTTTTTTTACACTGTTCTTTTCTTTTCTTGTTATTGCAAACTTTGTCAATTTTCTGTTAGACAGTTCAATTATTTATTTTACCTTTAATCATGGAAACTCCTTCCACAGCTAACTCATCACAGATGAAAAATCTTGGTAGATCCCCTTTAATTCAACTATTTATCAAGCAATTACTTCACCTTCTAATCCTAAAAATCCCACTGAATGGTGCAAGACAGGGAGTGTGTCACTATGAACCATTTAAAGAATAAATAAAGCTAACAATAGTACAATCAGTGAAAATAATATTTGAAGCAGGTTCTTACTTGCATTCAACCTGAAGACTTAGAGAATCAAAAGCCATTTTTAGCACTTGATTGGAGTCAAAGAATGAGGTTTGGAAAGATAAAGGAAACAAAACTGTGTTCACTAATGGAACAAGAAGTTTGGAGTAGGGTGTCTCCTCCCAAATCTAATTTGTCAGTAGCCTAGGCTCCTTACAGCCAGTGCCAAATGGAACTCAAGAATTGAATGTCAGACAAACTTAGCAACAGCATTCATCAAAGACTTTTACAGGCAACACTAATAATTTTTCTCAATACATTTTTATTCTTCACATTAAGTCTGTCTTTTTTTTTTCTCTTATTAAAAAAGTAGTTTTTGTCACCATTGTTCTGTTGTAACTGATCCACTCACATCTTGTCAAGAAGAACAAATAACAAAAAATATTTTAAGAAGAAAAAAAAATCAGTAAAAATAAACCAGCTTCTGTGAATGACTCAACATATTTGTTTTTAAAAAAGGAAAAACCTGAATAAAGAAATTAATACAAAGAGGCTTACAGATCTTTTACTTGGATTAGTCTAACTTATGGTCACAGCCATGGGGCACCCAGGGTGAATCAAATTCATTTTACTAATTAAATGGCCCATACAACTAGCTTACTAACCACTGCACAACACATAATCTACAAAAATAATACTGATATATTTACTAAAGTTAGTCTGGCACAAGACTATGTATACAAGAGAAATATTCTTCCAAATTGAGATGGCTGAGTCTGTAGAAAGACAAGATAAATTAAAATTTAATTTAAAAATAAGTGCTTATGTGCTTCCATGTTGTAAGCCTAAATATCAAGAAACAGCAAAGAGAAATTTAGCACACCAATAAATTTCATGGGAGTGAATTGATTACTACAGTAGGAAATCTCCAAAGGCCAAAGGAGATTTTGTGGAGGTCATCAGCATGTCAAAGTTGGCATTTGATAGCTAAAATGTGACCCAAAACAAGCCATACATAATCCACTATTAAGTTGCATCTTAACCAATCAGTCATAAGCTTTGGTTCACTCAAATATCTTTTTTTATTATTGTCTTCCATATGTATACATGTTTAGCTTAGGTTCAGTAATATAAAGTATATTTTAAATTTTACTTAAAATGTATTTTAGTAATTGTAGAATTTGTCTTTAGCCACTTCATTTACTCTTTTCTATGAAATAAGTGTCATTTCGAACAGTTATGCCAGTAAAATTTTTAAATTTTAATACTTATTCACCATTTTCTGTCAGAATTTCTGGAATGAGGAGTTATCATTATTGACTTTTGTTGTTACTATCACAATGTTTTGTCCATTGTGCTCTCTGGACTTCATCAGGTGCTTGTCAGTCAGGGTAACCTTCAGGAATATTTTGAAATGAACCGACAATTTAATCTGCCCTTGTTCTGCTCATCAATACCTATAGATAATTTATCAGTGTGCCAATTCAAATAAATATTCCACTGGGAATTTTTTATATAAGTTTAAAAATCAAGAAGTTGAAAAAATTATTTAAAACATAATAAGTATACCACACCACATAAGTATCACTGCAGGGAGAAAAATTGAAGCAAATAATTGTACCTGCATTTGCATTTGGTACACAAGACTACTAGTTTATTACTAAACAAATAGATATATAAATAAGTAATATTGTCTTTATCCCACTCTGTAGGAATAATTATATGGTTTCACAGCAAAGATATGAAAGTGTTATACAAGATTATACATAAATAGTGTAACTTCTCCAGTTCAGTGATTGGCATCTTGAAAAATTGAGTTTTACTACTGGCTATTTCAGGATGCCTGATACTTCAAGACAAATATTCTGAATTCCGAAATGTTTTATCCTAAGGGTTTCCAATTTACAATTTCCTCTTTGAACAGAAATTTTCAACAAACTCAGAGTTTTTGTTTAGAAGAATTACTTGGGGCTTATCAAAATTATATTTCTCTCTTATAATTCCATATATGAGGTTATTCATCTTCCAGTCATGTGTGTGTGTGTGTGTATATATATATATATATATATATATATATAATTACACTCACACACACATAAATCATAGCAATATAGAAAGGTGCTTGTTCATGGCACAACAACAAGCCCATGCTGCAGACCAAATTAGTAGTGTCATGATTGATTCTCACTTCATTCCTGTGACCTTGTACCAGATTAAGCTTGGCTTAGTAAATAGTCACACAAAGATGCACATGATTATATTGGGGCTTTGATGATTTAGGAGTTCTTTACTCCTCTCACAATCACCCAAAGACCTTTTGATCTAGAGCTCCCTCCAGTTGTCAGAAAACATTTCCCTGTACCCACTGGGCATTGCTGGTCAAATATAATTAAAAAAACATATATTGGTTACACAAACACATTATATCACCAACTGACATTTAACAGACAATAGTTCAATTAAATCAAGCATCACCACAAACCTGAGAGAACATTTTCTACTTCCCATCAGCATGGCTGATGCTAACCTCCAGGTGAGTGACTCATTTCTGCCTACTCTGACTAATGCTTTCAGCTGACATGAAGTGGAAAGAGTATATTGAAGTGTGCATCTAAGAAACTTACTTCAGTATGTTGTGCTAATTTTTCTTGACAAAATCTATCATATATTTATAAGGATTTTATATAAGCTTTGAACGTTACTGCCATATCTGAGTGGGTGCTGCTGCTATATATTTAGAGATTATTAATAAAATCCAAATAAGAATCTGCAATGTTATTGGTTCTAACCTGGCATTTCAGCTTCAGTCCCTTCCCCACCATTATAATGTAGCTTCCCTGTGCCTTTTCTATAAATACTTTCATGGTAATTGTTTGGGTGAGCTTTCTGCTATGATATCCAGACTTTATGGATATATACACAGTACTAGTTTGGCCATGATATTTCTTTTTGAAATTTGCATGTTGGGCTGTTTCTTTTGCTAGCAAAAGGAACAGCCCAACATGCAAATTTCAAAAATCAAACAAGTACAATAATTTAAATATCTGCAAATTGTTTATGTTGATTTCCCAGAAGCTGAGAATGATTGCAAAACTTCCCCATCATCTTTCCATCATCTTGCAATTGATGCTTAGTTTTTTCTTTTTGCTTCCCTTCACTACCTTCCATCAGGATTCTTGTAGTTTCCATTCTATGTATAATATCAACACTGTATCATCTGCATATATTATGTTAACATTGTGCTTGGTAATAATGAATCCTGGTAGAACTTGTAATTCTCTCTGAAGTGTCTCACTCTATAAGTTGAATAAGAATGGTAAGAAGACAAATCATTGTTTTTATATCTTTTTTTATTTTCATATATTTACTGATTTCATTTTCTATTTGTATGTAATATAGGTTCTGAATTGTCCTAATATTCTTCCCAAATATGTCAAGCTTCCCTAACAGTTCAAGTAGTTCTTTGTGACATACTTTAATAAATGCTTTTGTAAAATCTATAAAATATCCTTTTGCATTTGTATTGCTCTTTCTCATATCATTCCTTGTTCCAGTGTCTTTAACAAATCTGCACTGTTCTTGTCCTATTTTGGGTCTGATTCCACTTTGCACTCTCATCAGAATTTGGATGATAAGTTTAGTTATATGGCTCATTAGGTTGATTGTCCATTGGAGTTCCAATTCATTTGCTTCTAACTTCTTAGGCAATCTTATGAAAATGGATCTACTTAGGTCTTCTAGTATATCATCACTATTTTAATTTCATTTATTATGTCTATAATTTTGTTAATGCTGAAATCATTTTAGACTATCGCAATTCCGTCTATAATACAAATAGATAAAACAATAAATAAAATTATTCTTTTTGTGCAGCCTTGTTCACATTATTCTAGACTATTTCAAACTTCTAGCTTTCCAAAGTATACCAGGATGTAGACAAAGGAATTCTAACTACAACCATGATACCACATTGGTTTGGGATAATGACAGCAGTGGTCAAAAGTTCTTGAACAAAATATGAATTTCGGATAGTTTATCCACAACTTTGAGCATGATACCCAATACTTTATTTGATAATTGCAAAAATATAATAAAAAAATTAAACTTGTATATATATATATATATATATACACACACACACACACCTTAGTATAATAAAATACTGAATGGAACAATACCATGGTTTTGACTGCCAAGGTCTCATGAGACTTTTCAACCACCAAAGTCTCATCAGGTGGTTAATTCAGTTAACTGGTTTGCTGAGTTAACCATCTGATGAGACCTTGGCAGTCAAAATCACAGTAGTGTTCCATTCAGTGTTTTATTATTTTAGGATATTAAATCACTCTACAGATTTGATTTTTCTAACTTGATATTGAACACTTTTTAGCACATATGATTTTAAACTATTTTAGTATTTATTTACTTCATTATATATATATAAAGTTTCATTAAAGGCAACTATTTTCCTTGTAATGAAACTTGTATAAAAGAAAGAATACTCATATATATATATATATATATAGGTATGCATGTATTTGGGCAGCAATATCTGTCTAAATTCATGTTTCATTTAAAATGACTGACAAATAAATTACTTTCATAATATTTTTTTATTGTAGTTTATATGTATGCAAACAGTAGATTTCTTTTTGGGACTAACTGTATGTAGAAAGCATAGTACAATCATTTGGACAATTTCTATACATACCAAGTCCCAAAAAGAAATCTATTGTTACATACAAAAAAAATACAATAAAAAATAAATTAACCATAGTAACTTCTGTAATTTTAATGCACACACACAAACACACATGCATATATATATATATATATAGGTATTATTTATTACACACACAGAGATTTACTCTATCGAGATGGAAGACTGTGTTGCACTAGTCATTTTACTTTTAGTACTAATTGCTGGTATCAGTTGGAAATATTCAACCACCAAACAAGTCTTCATTTACAGACATAAGTATATGTAAGTACTTATCTCCACAAGAAAATGTGCATCAAAAAGACTCTTTTCATTTTTTTCTGAAGTGACTTTAGGCTTTTGAAAAATAAAATAAAATCCTTAAAAACAAATAGATAAAATAAAAATGTCTAATTTGTGTTTTGTTTTTCTCTTCGTTTGTTCATCTATTTCTTATCAGCACCTCGCATCTCCAACCCACTCCAACATGTCAGCCAACAGTTTTGCAGGTGAGGTTTCTGTGCCTGACCGAATATTTTCATGAGGCCTTAGTTGATTGTACTGCACGCCAAGCTGTCAAGGTATCTACAAAAATAAGCACCAACCATCACTGGTATTTATGCCATCAATAAAAAGATTTAACCTCTTCAACTCAAAACAAAATTGCCTGTTGCCTGTTCTATTACCAGCTTGCCTCAGAGAGAGAGAGAGAGAGAGAGAGAGAGAGATACAAATAATGAGAGTGGAAGCAATTCTCATATTCATTTTGTTCTTTGTTTTGTTTTACATCTTTCAAATGATCACTTTTTATTCTTCTTTCTTTCTCTTCTATTAGTTAGATTTCTATCTAATTGTTTCCTCTAATATAAAAAAAAAAGAAAAAAAAAAGAAAAAATTCTCCCATTCTGAGTAGGGAGACATTTTTCCTTAATTACCTCCCTTTTGTTTTCTGTTTTTTGCTTGCTTAATCTTTCATTTTTATATTTGTATAATCTACCTTACCTCCTCCTTCTCCTCCTCCTCTCTTTACTGCTTTTACTTCATCTTTCTCTCCATTTCCGTCTTAAATCTTGCATCTGTCTTTACTTTCTCTTTATCTCAATTTCACCTACCCATTTCTCTACTCTTTCCTTTACCCCCAGTTTTTTCTTTCTTTCAAAAAGACCTTCAAAGCTTTCCTCCTTCTTTTCTTTCTTTTCAAACTTTTCCATTCTTCTCTCGCTGCCTTTCTTTATGATTTTCTTTCTTTTTATTACTTCAGCTTTTCTCAAAACCTTCTGCACTCTCTCTTTAATTTTACTACTCTCTATTTTCCTCACAACCTCTCTATCCAAATTCTCTTCTCTCACCCTCTTTTATCTATTTCACTCTTCTCTTTTGACTCCTAGCATATTCATATTCTTCTCTCTACTACCTCTATTCTCCCCCACCCCTCTAGAAGTCTCCCACTTCAAATCTCTAACTTACAGAATCTTCTTTTCTTCTGCTCTCCTCTAATCCCTGTTCATTCTCACCACAGGATTTCATCCTCTCACTTCTCAGGATTCTCCACATGTCTAGTTCCCTTCAAGCCTAATGGCCATTCTTAGAGTGCTATCAACATAATCTTCCTCAGACATTTTGTACCAATGCCAAAATATCCAACCCATGATTTTCCTCTCCTACCCACACCATGATAACTTCCAGCCTCTCACCCAGCAGCACTACTGACCAATGAACTCTCTCATTTGAAGAAACATCGTCGATGGGGGATATTCTTCCATCCAACTAAGACAATTTTCTTTTGCTATTTTTTCTTATTAACATCAGGTTCTGTTTATTCCATGACTTTGCAACAATCACTTTTCTTTTCTACACAAACTTTTTTCTTTTAATGAAATCAATACAGATATGACCACAGTAAAAAAAAAAAAAAAAAAAAAAAAAAAAATCAATGATGCAAAACATAGGAAAATCAGGAAAAAATTAAAAAAAAAATAGATAGAAGTTTTGTTGATAAAAGACATTGTCTTGTAATAAAAGCTTGCTGAAATTAGTTGCTTTAATTAAAGCTTGCCTTCAATCAGAAATGACAGCTATTTTCTGTCTGGATTTTAAAACAATATTTATTTTTAGATTATTTTTACTGTGTCCCTCCAGGACATTGGCAATCATGGCTCTCCACATTTCCACTCCTTTGCAGCTCTTACTTTTTAGATTCATTTTTTCTTTTTTTTTTACTTTTTATCCCAGTTCTCAAACCATCATTTTACAATTGTTAATAATACAAATCAGAAATCAAGCCATAGAATGAGTAACTCATTTCCATTAGAATGAAAGAAATAAGAGACTAAAAATATCAACTGACAATGTAAGAAATTTAAAAAGAAGTTTCACTAATACATAATGATTATTATGGATAAGGATGTAGCCGAGTGGTTAGGACGTTCACATTCTGACCATGAGACGTGGGGTTTGAATCTCATCATCATGTTCGATTTGTCAGGAAGTAGACTTCCTGATGGTATCGGACTGTACGGGGAGACGATCCCATCGAGCAACACTTTTGCAAAGTGACTGAAAATCAGACTACAGGTTGACCCAAGCCTTGTGTGTGAAACTGGGTAGATGGAACCCTTGGGGGTCGTTGATAGCTGTGCTACCACAAAGTCACAAGTCATCATGGCCAAGGGCCTGAGCATGCTGGCCTTTTCAAATTGTTGATCACACTAGATAACATGCTCTTTCCCAGAAACTGTAACTAAGGTCTGCTCAGCATAGTTGCAGTATATACCACAGGTTGGCTCTGTGGTGTTGAATAAACAGAAATGTGCCTGAGCAAGCAGCTGCAATAGGGATTGACTAGCCACCCTAATAGATGGGTATCCTTGAATTCGATTTTGTTTGTTTGTTTGTTTGGGTTTTATGGCATATCAACCACTGTGGGTTATTTAATGCCAAATCCAGTTTATATGAATTTTAAATGCCTATTTTGCATGGAATAAAAAATGTATAGCTGGCAACATTATTGTTTCAAAAAAAAACGTATAGCTGACAACATTATGCCTTTACAAAAAAAACGTATAGCTGACAACATTATTCCTTTACAAAAAAACGTATAGCTGGCAACATTACTTCTTTCTACAAAAAAACGTATAGCTGGCAACATTATTTCTTTTACAAAAAAACCTATAGCTGGTAACATTTCTTTTACAAAAAAACGCATAGCTGGCAACATTATTCTTCTTTTAGAAAAAAAAACGCATAGCTGGCAACATTATTTTTCTTTTTACAAAAAAACGTATAGCTGGCAACATTATTTTTTTTTACAAAAAAACGTATAGCTGGCAACACTACGTCTTTTACAAAAAAAACGTATAGCTGGCAACACTACTTTACAAAAAAACTTAGAGTTGGCAACATTATTGTTTTAAAAACTTAGAGCTGGCAACATTATTTTTCTGAAAACATTATCTGAGACCTTGCTGTTGGATGCAGTTTATCGCCATACCCAGGACGCGGATATAGTTTACCGTCATACCCAGGACGCGGATGTAGTTTACCGTCATACCCAGGACGCGGATGTAGTTTACCGTCATACCCAGGACGCGGATGTAGTTTACCGTCATACCCAGGACGCGGATGTAGTTTACCGTCATACCCAGGACGTGGATGTAGTTTACCGTCATACCCAGGACGTGGATGTAGTTTACCGTCATACCCAGGACGTGAGCAAAACCTGGAAAACTAGGAGTTCACTATTTGCTCATAGCTGGGACCCTAACAGGTGCTACCACCCCGGGTCAAGGTGGACCTGGGAACACCAGCAATTAAGAGGTGGTTCCACGCTCCTCAAAACCTCCAGATCAGAGGCCTTGCTGTTGGATGCAATTTAACGTCATACCCAGGACGCCTCATTGGGGGGGGGGGGGTCTTACCCCTCTACAGAGGTGCAGTCAGCATATTCTAAAGCACCAGCCGACAGGGCTTCTTGAATTCGAGTGACCAGCTATGCTATTGTGGATGAGCATCCTTATCTTTACTGTTTTTATCCCAACATTTCATTTAAGGTACTTTTCAACATTTTACATGTGTATTAATAATTTCAAAGAATTTTAGATGGAATCCTATTGAAAGTTGCTGGAAAAAATTCCATATGCAAGAGACATGTAAGGAGAGCTTCAAAAGTACAAGGGATGAAATATTTTGATACAAACCAGCAAAAATGAGGATATTAGTCGTACAGAATTATGCGGTGAATGTTATTAATGGGAAAAGATACTGAAAAGATCCATGCTCAACCCATTTTCCAAAATCTGACCAAATATCAACCAGAGGCTAGAGGTCTCATGTCATAAAAACCTTAATATCAAGAATATATTTAAGAATTTTTTTTTTTTGATCGGAAATGAAACAAGGCAGGCATGTATTTTATTTTAAATACCTTGTTCATCAATTTCAAATAGTTTGGATTTAACTACAAATTGAATTCTAAATCATTATATCATTGCATTATAGCTTACTGTAGGTGTATATTTTTTGTGGGGGTATCTAATTTAATTCTGAAATCAATTAAAAAAATAAACTTTTTCTTTTATGTGAAGAAAAATTAAAATTCTTTGATCTAACAAATGTAGGCAAACCTTACAAACAGTGAATAAACAAATATTAAGAGTTTGTCAGAGATTTGTGAAAGTTGAGTAATAAGAAGGTAGCAGTCATGCCTATAGTTATTAGAGCACTGGGAAGAAGTCCTAAGAATTTTACAGAGAGCCAAACAATTAAAAAGCAAAACTGAATTAAAACCATATACAGCACATTTGTAAGTTTTCTTGCCAAACTCAACAGTGTTCGAGATTTGAGGAGACACTTGTTGTCACTTGATTAAACAAGCATGGATGAAGGCAACTAAGCCCAACAAATAAAAGTGTTCCATTCAAAATTCACTGAAGAGAAAGGTTAAAGGTTAAAGAATATATCAACTAAAAAAAGAAAAAAAATGAAGAATGGGGGGACTTGTCTGAAAGAAGCATTAAAACCAGTTTAGAAAATGAGCAAAAAGATAATTTAACAAAGCAAGCAATAAAATAACAGTTGCTGGTGAATTTTTCTTGTTAACTGAATTCATTTATTGCTTTACACATGTTAGCTATCACGAATTCACATCAAGCCAAACACAACTGTCTCTCCTTCTGCCCCAGTCACTGGAATGTGCTTCCCTTTTTTCATGTACTATTTAAGATTTCTTCTCTTTCTCTCACATTTACCTTCAGTTCTACTCTGTCTTCTCCTCCTCTAGCAACACAGAAAATATGACATGGCTCTTTTTGGACCAAGACAGACAATAGAATGGAAGGTAAACCACTTAAAAATAAAAAAGCCCTCAAAATGGCTGAAATAAAAATAATGATTTGACTTGATCAAAACAGAAAGTCGATAAAAGTTAGAATTAACACCGACTCTTCTTGCTGAATCAGTAACCAAGCAAACATCCATTGGCTGTCAAACTGCAACCCAAAGAGACGATCAAATTGAGTTAAAGAAATTAACAAAGACATGGTCCAAACAGTTTAACTTCTTAGCCAAAGTCAAGAAGGCTTCACAGTTCAGGTCACAGCATCAATATGGATCACTTATCCCAATGTCTACAACTAAATTTGAAATTCAGTCCAAAACCTGAATCAAATAACCAAATCTTTTTGCTTAAAACAACTCGTGAATTTGTTGCAAATTTGAATCAACCCACAACAACAAAAAGGTTTTTAAATATAGAAATAATTTTATTTTCATGTTTTTTACAAGTAAATTTTTCATAGCATGTATGAGTGTTCATATAGTCCTTGTTTGTTAAGATGAAAAGAAATGTGATTTCTTTGTGTGTATGTGTGAAAAAAGACTTTTAAGCCGAGCCATCATATGTTTCCATCACTTCTCCTTACTGGCTTTTCTTGTCTAGAAACTTTGCTTATATACTCTTCAAAGAGAACCCAAAGCATGTTTTTTTTTGTTTTTTGTTTTTAGTCGGCGGAAACGCGACTCATTGGTTGAAAAATGTTAAATATTTATTTTCAAACAATCAATTTATTAACTGAAAGGATGAGCAAATGCTCTGATTTAGAAACCATTTTTTGTCATTTGGTGTTTGACTGTCTTACTGTTTATTTCTGTCTTCACTCCACAAGTTTAATATAAAACTAAAGTATTTCAGAAATTCTTTGATGTATTGACAAAAGAAACAGATATAAACTTAAGTAAGTAAAGAAAGTCAATATGTGTCTATATCCCTGAGATGAGGTATAGTGATTACTTGCATTATTTACATTATTTGGACTCTCATCCTCATCTTCACTGCCATATTTACAACATTTCGGCCATTGTAAACTCAGGCCTTCTTCAGGTGATTGGAATTTCAAACTGAAAACTTTATTTCATCCACTGGGGTAGATTGTTCTAGTTCCACATGCCATGCCTCTTCTGGATGTCTCAGTTATTTCTCTTTACCTCAACTCTCCAAGGTTTTTGGTTCGCCATTGCTGTGGCCTGGTATTTAACTCACAACACTTTGGGTCTAGTCGCTGGATCTAACCAATGTCTTTATCCACTGGGCCATGTTTCTGGGACCTATAACCTAGAACAATCTACCCTGGTGGACAAAATAAAGGGTTTGGTTCAAAATTCCAATCACCTGAAGAAGGTCGGATCATACAACAACTGAAACATCGTGAATATAGCAATGAAGACGAAGATAATAGTCCGAATAATGTAAATAATTCAAGAAAAGAAAGTCAGTTTGATGTGATAGCAGATAAAGCAGAGGACTACATTCACAAAGCTGAGATGCCATATGTCAAACCAGATCAATGACATTTATGAATATGAAGGAAATTATAATGAAATTCTTTTCCTTCCAGCAATTAACCAATGAAAATCTCAAAAGCATATAAAGACAAATGTTTTATTGGGGTTGAGAAAATGAGCAGGCATCCAGATCTCTGGCAAGACATTCAATATTTTCAAATTATTATTTTCCCTTTTATTGCTTCTATTGAAATGTTTATTTAAAAATGTTCAACAGCTGCAGCATTAACAAGAAGTTTGAACTTAAACTGACCTGATAAAACAGTTTAATAAAAACAGTAAGTCTTTTGTAAAGAAGGACAAAAAGACAGGGATATTGCAGCAAGCCTATTATTCCCAAACTTAGAACTCATTATTCCTCTTTGAAATCAATAAAAGAATAATCATTTCAATCTTTCATGGTTTATTCATTTTTTTGCCTACCAGTATAAATCCATAGAGAACTTCCATGACAGTTTGAGAGGATTTCAAGCAACAAATAGATTTTAAAATACCACAGATGTTGAAAGCATTTCATGATACTATAAAGATCTGTGTTGGGGTCAGAGAGATTGATAAAGTGTTTATAAAGGATTTATAACTAAAATGAGCATTTTTTTCCAAAGGAAGACTACTACGCTTACCCCCAATTTTTATAATGGAAGAAGAGCATAGCAGAATAAAAACAAATGTGCAAGTTAAATGTTTGCTTTTATTTATGTTCAGTTGCAAAAAAAAAAAAGTAAATCCCTTTCAAGAGAATTGGTTTTTTTATTTGCTATCAGAATCACTAGTGGCACAAAACTTGACAATCATCTAGTAGTTTTGTCATATTTAAGAGGCCATCAAGCAAATACCACCTTACCTCTACTAGAAGAGTTGCATTGACGACACTAGTGAAATATTTTTTATAGAAATAACATACCTGTTAGAATAAAGTTTCTAATTACTTGCCATTCTTCGTGCCTCATTTTCCTTCTGTCTTGAAATCAAAACAACCAGAAATTCTCTTCAAAGTCAGTGCAATGATCTGATATTTCTCATAAAAATTGAAAAATACTGAAGACCAAAGAAACATCAATTTTTTTTATTATCACTGATTCATGTTATACTTAATAAAGATCTTACATTTCGCAGTGACTATTCTAGAAAATCTAAGTTGTCTATGACTAAATTGAGTGACAATTCTTCAATCCCAATTAGATCATTTAAGACAGACCTAGATACTTGCTCAAAGGCTGCCAAAGTCACTTTCTATAATCTAAATTTAAATTATAATTATTTGTAAATAAATAAGGGGATGTGATTCTTTAATTAGCCAAACTTCAATGGCGTTTAAAATTTAAAGTTAGCTTTACTTGTATTTCCACAAATCCCTAATTAGTAAGAGTCCTGTGTTAAATGATTGTCAAACATATTTGCTTGACATTTGGAAAAATTGTTTTTGTAATAAAATGTAAAAATGAAGGAAAAGAAAAAGTTGAAAATGTTTTAATGTTGATTTGATTTTCATTTCAGTTTTTGTAACATACAAAAATCAAAATCAAAATCATTATTATCATAAGTGTGAATGCTGACCCCACACAAATTGTAATTTGGACAGGAAATTGCTTTATTCTTCTTCTTCAAGTTAGAGAAATTTTAAGAATATTATCCTAACAAAAATCTTATTGCCATAACAAATGTGCCTATAAATGGAAACCATGTCTCTACTATATTTTTATATATATATTATATATATATATATACAAAGTAGCACACATTGAATGATAATAAAACAATTTTTAATGCAAAACAAGTGAGTTAAAATAAATTTATACTAATAATAAATATACATTTTGTTCCTCACAACTCTTAAGAGTTTTGCTAAAGGTAAAGAACAAAATGTATATTTATTATTAGAATAAATATATGTATGTATGTATGTATGCGTGTGTGTGTGCACCTGTAAATGAAATATAAAGCTCTTTTATGTTTTGATTTGAATCTCATTCCAATAAGATTTTATATAAACAGAAGAATTGTCAATAAGTCAATTGTTCTTAAAGGGTAAAGACAGAAAACACTGCTATTTTCACTTATGTTGAACAGAACTGAAAATACCAGTTTTTTCTGTCTTTTTGTCTGTCTCAATCTCTAATGAAGTTTTAATAAAAGTGAAACATGTTAGATTGATATACGTTTCCTATTTGTTCTTTTATCATCTTGCTGGATTCCAATCTATATCTGATCAACATTTGATCTGGAACTATATATATATATATATATATATATATATATATATATATATATACACACATATATAGATACATGGGGATGTTTTGGTTTGATTTTACGACATATCAACCTCAATGGGTTATTTAATACTGACAAGATTTTTATTGCTGGTAATATTTTTTTTGTCAAATGTATTGTGGGTAATTTTTTTTTTTCCTTCAAAAATGTATTGCTTGTAATTTTTTTTTTCAAAAAAGTATAGCTGTTAATAATTTTTTCTTCAAAAACATATTTCTGGTATGAAAACCTATTTTTAAACTTTTATAGTTTTTTGACCCCAATTTGGGGGTTAACTATTTGCCCATAGCTGGGACCCTAATAAGAGCTACCACCCTGGGTCAGGGCGGACCTGGGAACACCAGCAATTTAAACCTCCTGATCAGAGGCCCTGCTGTTGAACATAGTTTATTGTCTTACCCAAGATGCGGATGTAGTTTATCATCATACCCAGGATGGATATATGGGGATGTACCTTGAATCTTATATTATTATTATGTTATATACCAAATATTTTCTCCACCCTTGTTGACTTTTAATCAGTTTCAGATTTTTTTTAATTTTCTGGATAAACATAAAAGTCTCATTAAAATCCAAGAGAATTAACTTTATTCATAACATGTTTTGCATTTACTGTTTATTTTCCATTTCATTTTTCAATTTGTTGTTGCAAAGACTTCCCCTTGATTTTCTAACATCATTAGGCTACAGATTTTACTACAATTATAGATACTAACAACCAATCATATTTAATTTTTACCCAAACAAACCTTTTTTTGTTGTCTATCTTAAATTGTCTATTTCAGCAGAATCTCCCACCGTCTATGTGTGTGTGTATGCATGCAACTTAAAAGAAGTCAATCAAAATTATCTATTGTTCACAAGTGATAATAAAATCATCAGTAGTACAAAGTGCAAAGCAAAATGGCAAGGAATAAAAAGTATTTATTATTTCACACAACAAATAGAGTTTTCAACACAATCCCCTTCCATTAAGTGAACATTTCATTTCAAAATTCAGCTACAGGTTAATTGATCTTCCTTCATATACTAAGAAAAATTGTTTTATACAACTTCCCACTAAACATTTCATAGCGAATCAGTGTTCATCTATCTAAATGTGTTATTCAATCTTATCAACTTGTAAAATAGGAGATTTGGACTAAAATCATGCCAAGTTGTTCTTCAGCCCCAACTTGGAGATATTAAACTGACCAATTCTTTGATATTTACATCCATTCTTAGCCCATTTCTAAGCATCAGGCCTCCTAAGGAATTCATTATGATCTTGCTTATCAAGTCATGACAAATTGTCACTTACCATGACCATTAAATTTTGATAAATGTACAGAAATTCTAATTGTTGCCACAATAAATCTTTGTTATGACTTCATTAATATATTCACATTCATCTGACACTTTCTCACATGAGAGATTTTGATGAATTTCATGTAAAGAAATTCAATTACCACTTTCACTTATTTATCACTAAAACATTAAAAATCAGTTCTTAGTTAATAAACCTTTGAAATGTGCCCAACAAAATTAGGGCCAAATAATATTACACTTTTCAAACTGTAAACCAAAATCAAAGAGACAATATTATAGGCTTACCAAGCTCTACATCTGACTCAGCTATAATTCAACTGACAAGAAAGAGAAAAAAATTCTTTATTTTTAACAAAATTATGACAAAAAGGTTTTTTTTCTTACTTTTATGATAACATAGCACAATTAAAATATCAATATCCCTGTTATTTGATCAATCAAAAGAGATGTCAACTGATAGCTTTTCATATCCTTCTTTCAGACTATCTCCAAACTAAGACACACACACACATATATATTAAAAAGAAGATAAACTGAAAATGTTTTTGGTTGAAATGTGGATTTTTTATTTTAAAATATATATTATACTCTACTTTCCATAATTCTGCTACACGGGTTTCTAGCTTTGTGACCTTCTTCAAGCAAAGAGTAGATATTTCCACATATTATAAAAATGAATTCTTTGCATGGTTGGGATTCAAATGTCTCATGACTGCACAAAGAATTCATTTTTATATGTGGAAATACCTACTCTGTGTGAAGAAGGTCACAAAACCAGAAACACATGTAGCAGAATTATGAAAAATAGAGTATAATATATATTTTAAAATAAAAAATTCACATTTCAACCAAAAACGTTTGCAATTTATCTTCTTTTTAAAATATACACTTTTCTCTCGTTAGAACAAATATAACCTTTTCCCTATCTATCTATATATATATATATATATATATATATATATATATATATATATATAAAAGAGAGAGAGAGATTCACTTTCATGCTGAAATATTTATCTAGTGTCTCTAGACTTTTTTTTTTATTTTAGGGCTTCTAAGATACAAGATGTAAAGTCTGAATTATAATGTGTGTGTAAACTTTAACAAATTACTTGTCTGAAGGAAATTACAAAGACTGCTTGATAACTGACACATCATATTTTCAACACAAGACTCTAATCAGCTACAGAAATAAAGTCAGCATTGATTTGTACAAACCAACTTCAAGAACTGGATGAAGGTGAAGCTATCAACATCAAGTTAAATCTGATTACTCAATTTCAATGAATTATTTTTTTATCTTTTACTTACAAAAAAAGAAATGTTGTACAATTTTTATATCCTACAACTTCTACTTTAGTCTTCCTCATTCAGAATATGTTAAATTTGTCAGAATACAATTTGTCTATATCAAAGGATTGGGTTGGCCAAACCATTTGTTCACTTATTAAGCAGAAAATTTACTTAAACAGAACAAAGTTTTTGGCCAACCCAATGAATATTTGGATCTAAATTACAATCCATCTTAATTTCTTTCAGTGTTGGTTTTTTATATATATTTGTCATATGCCCTAGTCGACGAATGGTTTTATAAGGCGATCACACACCGATCAGAAGATATATACATTATCACGTCTATGGAGAGATACGGGCTATCTCTCCCAGACCATGAAAAATGGACAATTAGTAAACAAAAATATTTTAAAGAACACTATTTGATTGTGATAATTAAACGGTAATCTTTTCCCAGGTTTGCTTCGGTTTCAACACAAATACTGATCCCCAATTCAAGGATGAACGATAAGGCGTAAGAATTTTAATATGTATATATACACAAAATATTAAAATAAAAGAAAAATATAAGCAGGAGTAAAACATCTGACGACCAGATCTCAAGACTTATGTTGGGATACCAAAATATGCCTAAATCCAAGTGGATTCGACTGAACCCAAACAGATAAAAAAATAGGTATGAATAACTACGAATGCAGAAATCAACGCCTAACCAAAATAGATGGGATAGGATTTACATATTTCTATTTTGACATGTGGAAAGGTGTATGTGAGAACATAAAGTTTATGGATGCATGTATATCTTTCTAACACGGTTCCAAAACATATAGTTACTTATTTTTATATTCAGTTCTCTCTTTTAATCATTGTCCTTTCTTTTCTCTCTCATGCTTCCTCTTTCCTTTCTTTCCTTTTCTTTATACAAATCAAATTTCACACACGGCCCGGCTGTAACAGAGATATACACTTTCTTCCTCTCTCTGGTTTTCCTTTTTCTTTCTTTCTTCTTCTGTATACAGTTCAGCTCATACACAGTTCAACTGCAACAGAGATATACACTTTCTTCCTCTCTCTGGTTTTCTCTTTTCTTTCTTTCTTTCTTTCTTTCTTTCTTTCTTCTTCTTTACACAATTCAGCTTGTAATAGAGATATATACTTTCTTCCTCTCTCTGGTTTTCTTTTTTATTTCTTCAAACGCAGGCTGTATTCTCAGCGTACAAATTTCCTTGCGTCTTCTGTGATAAATAACTCGATTTATCTTCTTCAATTTGGAGATAACGAACAGAAATACATATCCTTATATTTCTTATCCGGAGTTGCTTGGGATGAATCGAACAAGTTCCATCATTATCAAAACG
Source organism: Acanthosepion lycidas (assembly GCA_963932145.1). Classification (NCBI taxonomy): domain Eukaryota; kingdom Metazoa; phylum Mollusca; class Cephalopoda; order Sepiida; family Sepiidae; genus Acanthosepion; species Acanthosepion lycidas. The sequence continues at coordinate 156,935,039 of OZ010571.1, forward strand.
AGTCTCATCTTTACGTTCATAAGTTATCAGCGCTTTGATTTCGAGTCTTGCTCCTTCAAAGACAAGACAGCAACTGACTTCCAAGTAATTTTCTAATTCCCACGTGTCCTGCATTTTGGCGCAAATTCCAGTTCCTGCTGCTTCATGACCATACATCAGTCCCCTGTCTAGACGTCTGTTGCTACGGGTAATTGGGTCAGTCAACCTTTTGACTTGCTTTCCCAAAATGTCTCAAGACTCCACATGACCTCTTCTGTTGTCAGGCAGAGATTAACTTTAATATATGCGTGTATTCATGTTTGGGCTATCTGCATTTGTCACATCTGCCAACATAAACTAAAAAAAAAAGGAAAAAAAAACTTTTTTTTTTTTTCAACAATATATCCTAACATTATCTGAACAAAGAATGGGTTGTCTTCCTTTTTTTTTCTGATTACAATATCAATATATACACACTCTTTATACTATTATACTATTTTGTTCAAATAGAACAAAAAAAATTTACAGCTTTGTCAAAATATACATAGATTTTTTTTTATTCAAAACAAAAAGTAAATTCTTTCTTAATGCTGTGATAACGTTTTACTTATTTATTAAGGGCTTTAAATATTTAAAAGATAAAAAAAAAGGTGCATGCCATTCTGAAATCAGCAATAAGAATTTAAAACCTTTTACTGACATAATTTAGAACAAAAACAAGTTTTATTATATATTTTACAACGAATAATTACAAAACTATCAAATGATTCATTTTCTACGGCTTATCAATCTTTTGTCAATTATTTAAAGCCAGAAAATATTTTTAGAGCGTAAGTAGGTTTCTTTTTTTTCTTTTTTTTTTTTTTTGGAATAATAATGATTTAGTGATAGTCTTACTGATTAACCCAGAGCCTTAAGAGGGGGGATTCATACATCTCGCAGGGGTATTTGCTTGTAACTGAATATAATGGACCCAAGTGAAATTAGAACTCAGCTCTCCTATGAACAATTCCAAGCCCTTATCCATTACACCACCCACACATCCAAAGTTACAGCACATGATATTCCCAAGTGGTCACCCATCCAGGTACTGACCAGGCTCAATGTTGCTTAACTTCAGTGATCACATGAGAACCAATGTTTCAATGATATGGCCATAAAGCAGAGAAATTACAAGAACAACCATTTTTTGTTTGATGAAATTAATGCAATTCTCTCATTTGCAAAAGGAACTATTGTGCAAAATATTACTTTCAATTTTATGATGACTCTTTTCTTAAACATCAAAAATGAAATCTCATTGACTCAAAACATTCTGCCTTAAATGTATTTTTAATAAGGTTGTAAGGCAATCTTTCATTTTATGTTAGTAAAATGAAGGTTATTCTTACTTGGCAAATTTCAAAAATATTAACTTATATACCAAAGTTTCCAGCTTCCTCATATACATGCCTTTTTTTTTTTTCATGCTTTTTATTTTTTCACTTTGTTAATGTAAATGATATGTGAGTATGCATACCAACAGCACTGAAGGCAAAGTTCTTCAGCATTAAGTGTTGAAATATACAAACTACCTCCAAAGTTTTTCTAAAAAGAAGCCTAGCATGATGAAAAAGGCCCCAAACTTGATAAAAACAAAGTTTTATCATCAAAATGATTATGTTGTTATTATTAAGATGAAAGGCTAAAGTATTTTTTCATTATTCAATTAACTTTTTTAATCCTTTCTAGCATACTATTTACATTATTCGGACTATTGTCCTCATCTTTGTCGCCATATTTATTACAATGTTTCAGCCGTTGTACGCTCCTGCCTTCTTCAGGTGGCTGGAATGTGTACAGTGGATAAAGGCGTTGGTTAGATCCAGTGACAGGACCCAAAGACTGTGAGTTCAATACCCGGTTAAAGCAGTGGAGAACTTGAAGAGGGCACATGGAACTAGAACAGTCTACTCCAGTGAGTGAAATAAAGGGTTCAGTTCAACATTCCAACCACCTGAAGAAGGCCAAAGCATACAACGTCTGAAACATTGTAATAAATATGGCGACAAAGATGAGGACAATAGTCCAAATAATGTAAATAGTGTACATAATACCTCATCTCAGAAATGTAGTCAGTTACCTTTCTAGCATGTTCAATATTTTGGTTAAAAATCTTGTTTTTCTTGCATCAGCCTGTAGGCCAGAGATTAGTATTGGAAATTTTAGCATCTTTCTTTGGCATTAAAAACACATTGTTTTGGAAATTCTTACAAAAATCAAATAATTGTCAGATTTTGATTACATTTTCAGGTCTTATTCACAAATGAATGAAACTATTTTTGAAGTTTTTCTTTTTTAGATTTTTTCATTATATTTAATTTTTAGTTAGAAAAATTTATTTAAATTTTTTAAAATTTTATATTAATTTCAGCCATTTAGATGACACTAAGTGAAAACTATATTTATTAATCATAAATGGAAAAGCTTAATCCAAATCATCAAATACCAATATTTTTAAAAGAATTTTGAATTTTTTTATGTGTATGAACATCCTAATTTTTACAAGTACAGGCAACCATACACAACATTATCAGAAACTAAAAGTCATAACTATAGTAAATTTAAAGCCAACATTTTTTTAAATTAAAGAAAACATTAAATTACAAAGAATATTTGCCTAAATTTTTAAGATTACTTAGTAAAAATTATATTGAAATGGTTCTCACGTCATTACAGAGAATTACATTGTGATGAAAGGCAACTAAAAAAGGAGCACTAATCAGCCACTTTAGCAAAAATCTCCTTTCAGTCAATTTAAATTAGTTTTTAAAATACAGCAAAGTATTTTGATTATTATTAATATTAAATTTAATCTACTAGCTTGAAATTAAAACTAAAATAAAAGCTTCAAGAAAGATTTTTCATTTTTAAAAATTCATTTAAAACCTTAAGTACCACATTTTTTGTAGAGTGTTTAATTACTTGTCTCCAAGAGTCAGTTTTACATTGAATTTTTATTGACAATCTATTTAGAAATTAAATTTTGGGAAGGAGATATTTACTTGATGTAAACAATGAGAAGCTTTTGTACACATCTTAATCCATATTTTACAAGTTTATTAAGGAACCAACATAAAAGATTGTCAGATTTTTATAGCATGTTATATTTACACATCTTCATTCAACTTCTGAGATACATCCAGTTTTTTTTATGCAGGGTACATGATTTATAGCTTAAAAATACAGATACAGCTAAAAATACAGATAAAGATTCGTCTGTGGCATTAACTAAAACGTAGTCAACACGAATTTTGAGAGTTTCCTGTGTATAGATAAAATGCAAAAGCAGATCCTCCAACTCTTCCATCTGCAGCAATTTAATCTAAGGGGAATAACCTATTTTGTCAAAAAATATTTGTCTCCCTTTGACTTTTTTTTAAATCAACTGTTTCAATAATTTAATCAAAGAATATAAATAGTTACTCGATTTGACAAACCTACAAGCATTAGTTGAAACTCGAAGGTAGTTTGAAAAATGATGATTATTCGGAAGTTCAAAGAACAATTTGGCATGATTTAAAGTTATTTAAAAAAAAAAAAAAAAAAAGGAAGAAAATTATTTGCCAAAAAATTCAGTTTTTAAATGTTAATGAACCAAATAAAACAATCTTTTACTGAAAAATAAATTTCAATTTTAAATTGATTTAGTAGGAAGAAAAGAATGCTACTTAAAAGTTCTCATCCCAACTAAGAATCCATTTAAAGAAAAAAAAAACACTTGATTGTTTATTTGGTCAGATTTGGGGAAAATAAACAGAACTTTCCAGTACTAAATCATTTGTATTTTTTCAAAGATTCTCTAGTATTCTTCTGAAAGAAGATTAGTCATTTTACAGAATAGTTTACATGTATTGAATATGGTTGAAAAATGATAATTCAAATTTTGATAGACTGAATAAAATTTAAATATTGTATAGATTTATCTGGACATGCTGATAACCAACTTTACAAACATAAAAAAACTCATCAACAATTAATGATCAAATCTTACCTAAAAAAAGAAAAAAGAAATTAAGTGTACTTACCAGATTTATCACACAATTGTCTTGATTCTAAAGACAATACATTCACTGAATCATCTGTCAAAATGTCTAAACCTTTCAATTTAGACAATTCTTTACTTTGATCATTCAGATAACGGTCAAGTAAATTCTGTATACTTTCAGTATGAAACTGAGGTCGATGATAATCCTCAAACAATAAAGAATGTTTATCTGCCCCAAAGTTCTTTAGAAACTGTGAGAGTTCCTGGGAAGAGGACATAGAATCTTTTACAGGCCATTTACACTCAGAATCTTTTCGTGGAGAAAAAGAGGTTTGACTATAATTTCTTTCTGGAGAGTCAAAAGGAATACCTGAAATAGACCAGCTTTTGATGTGGTTTGATGGTGAAATTTCTTCAGCAGGTGTGTGACAAGAGACTTCATCAGGGGGAATGGGGCTGTCAATTCTAGAAATAACCATGGAAGACTCAAGTTCTTTCACCCAGTTTGGAACTTGAGGATTTTTATGAGTCGATAAATAAGAAAGATCTCTACTTGTGTTTGCTTTTTGATCTCCCTGAGCCTCTGGACGAATTGATTTATTAAGAATTTGATGTTGGTTACTTGAATTGAGAGAAAGAGAATCCAGATTTTTAGAGGCACAAAAATCTAAGACATCAGTTTGCTTACATTGAGATGAATGTTGAATATTTTTGGATTTGTTTTGATTCTTCACACTCTTAGACATGTCCCATTTGTTTGAATTTGGTATTTGAGAATTATACTTTCCAAAAACAGGAAGTATTTTCTGGGAATTTTGCAAATTACGGGTATCTTGTTTTTTATTTTCAGAAGGTCTTTGTATAACTTTATCCTCTTGGGGGGATTTTATTACTTTTATGACAGCACATTCCTGACATCTTTTTGATTTAGGGACATTTTTCATAGGTTTTGCTGATTGCTTGCATGTCTGAGAATTAATATATTTATTAAAATTACTTTTTGATAAATTCTGCTGAGACTGAGATTTGATTTCTGTTGTGTTTTCTCTGGTATTTGTACCAGAACTGGAATTCTGAGGAAACCAGTCTGACTTTGTCTTCGACTGGTTTGTTAAAGGAGTTCTCTCAGATTTGTTTAGCATTGCATTATTTGAGATTTTTCTTAACACTTTAGTTTTTGCATTCTGACAATTATTGAGTTTAGAAGGTTTGACCCGAGAGTTTTTGTCACAAGAATCAATGCTCTGCCAATCAGCTTTGGTGCAAGTTAACCTTTCAACTTTCCTAAATTCAATTTGGGATGTAGTTTCCTCTTCCACAAAATCTGAACCTATCTTTTTTTTATCTTCACCAATCTGTTTAATTTTAGAAGGTAATTCAGGTGTTTCATGAATGTGCTTATTTACGACATGAGGCTCTGGACTTTGGTAACATTTTCTAACATTTAAAGAAGAATTATTTTGAGGTGATGAGGAATTAATGGGTAGAGGAAGAGGATTGTTTTTTATTAAAACATCTAAAGGGCTTTCAGAAATGGATTGTTTAGTTCTTTTTGAATCTTTCACAGAATAACATCCACATTTTTGACAAACTCCCTTTGGATCTCTGTCAATTAAATTCATTTTAGGTGGGTAAGGGTCAGCTGAGATGAGATACTCAGTTGTTAAACTTCCAATATCACTGACACAACATAAAGATACAGGAGATGTGCAGCCATTATGCAAGTTCTCAAGCAAAGTCGTTGTTTCTTTAATAGTTTGTTCAGCTGAAATTGAAACAAAAATGAAGAATTTGAAACTTTTCAGAAATATTTGCTATGAAAGAAAATACTTAGTTTGGAAAGCATTACATTCAATTTTATTTGTAGCACATATTTATATGCAAGAATAAAAATATTATTTATATACAACATAATTTATATACAAGAGTAAAAATGTTATAGAAGAGCACTAAGAATCTGCAGCCCCCAATACTAACCCAAACAAGAAATATACATAGAAAACACTTTCAAAAGCCTCCAATATCCTTATTATTTCATCCACAATGCTAAGAGAAAAGCATACAAAATATATAACAGCAAAAAAAAAAAATCAATAACAATAAACTGATAAAAACCAATATATAATACTACCTCCTAACCTATAACATCCACTATTCAAAACAATTTATCCAATCCAAACATCAAAATCCACATTCAAAACTATTATGTATATGACCATAACCCAAAACACCCAAAACAATAATAATTTTGAAACAGATATATATAAAATAAATTGCCAGAACTGCTGCTCACAATACATTGGGGAAACTTGCAGAAATTAAAAAATGTATCTATGAGCATACACAATTTATACCCAATTTATCAAATGCATTAATTATACATAGAAATAAATTCAACCAGAATTTTGATCTAAAGAATGCCACATTTATTAAAAGAGGAAATAACTACCTTAGAAGGAAAATTTTCAAGAGTACTGCTATCAAATCTTATCAAAATATAAATCTGCGCACTGGAATAGGGATATTTGAAAGAATTCAAATATCTCTATTCCTGAAAAAATTACTAGTTTCCAAAGCCAACATACATGACTATAAAAATGTTTAAAAAAAATTAAAAGGAAAACGGTTAAATTCATAACCTCCAAATATATAACACAATTTAAATACTAATTCTCATAAAAAAAAAAAATTTCAAGAACAGCATTTGCTCACTTAGCCATTGAATTGTCTCACTTAGTGTCCTCTATAAGCTTTGCCTAGACTTTTCTGCTAATCTGATGGAATATTTATGAATGTTCTTAAATTTCAAAATTTTGAAAAAGCTGATAACATTTTTGCTCTTGTATATAAATAATTGTTACAAAATAAAATCTTTGCATTTGCCTCAGAGGATAAAACGCATCAGTGAAGTTTTCCTTGTCTTTATTATAATATATATATATATATATATATATATATATATATATATATATATATATATATATATATATAATGTCATCCACAGACAGACTGTTTCGCTGTTTCACAGCTCATCAGTGTGGCTAGACATCCGGTTGCCTCTAGCTCGGATCGAAACCCGACTGAATTGGTATCAGCTGGAGATTCTACCACTAAGCCGTCGGCGCACGGCAGGAAAGCAGGTGGATTTTTGGCGTATTCATTTTTAGAAACACGCCCAGTGACTGACAGTGACTCGATTCGCTATGCGAAGAGTCTCGCTATATATAAGCTATAATAGTCACTGTTTACAAACCCAAACCTACTCCCTAGAGAGCTCAACTGAAATTAATATTTATTTCAGGAGCCAATATAACGTCATCCACAGACAGACTGTTTCGCTGTTTCACAGCTCATCAGTGTGACTAGACATCCGGTTGCCTCTAGCTCGGATCGAAACCCGACTGAATTGGTATCAGCCGGAGATTCTACCACTAAGCCGTCGGCGCACGGCAGAGAAGCAGGTGGATTTTTGGCATATTTATTTTTAGAAACACGCCCAGTGACTGACAGTGACTCGATTCGCTATGCGAAGAGTCTCGCTATATATATATATATATATATATATAAAGGGAACATTGAAGTCAACACTCAACAGGCTGTTTCATGCTAGACACAATCATCAGGCCCATAAATATAGCACACCTTAAAACTATATTTCTTGATATATATATATATATATATATATATATATATATATATGACTCAATGCTTGGATGATGCACTTTTAATTAAATTCTATCAAATTTATTCTAAAAGCATCTAATTTCTCGACATAAAACATTCTTACTTCTCACCTATAGTGACAGCTTTTTAATGAATGAAATACACACATGCACAAAAACAAAACATTTTTTAGGGAGGTGGAGAGGGAGTGCTTCTTGGTCAGTTTGAAGACTTTTCAGTACTCTCTTGTACTTAACATAAAACTTAAAACTCTGCCAAAACTTGATAGGAATAAAGAATTTTATTAACTTTTTTTCTAGAGAAGAATATAAGCATTTCATTTTTCAATTTTATCTTTGAATAAATAAAAATAATAATATTAAAAATTTTAAGAAGACCTAAAATACAAGATCAGGTTAAAAAAAAAAAAAAAAGTTAATGAAAAGTCATGAAAAGAGCAAAACTTTACCTTGTGATGTGATGTCTCCAGCTACTGATAAAGAAAGCAGATTTGCATGTTGTTTTTCAATTTCCTTCTTTTGGTTGTAAAGTTGAATTTCATATGGAGTATCACGAATACCACAATCAAGTGACCTCTCTGCTGTTAGCTGGAGACATGACTTTGGTAATAATAAATCACCAACTTTCCTTTCATATGCCAGAACTGGCTTTTTATTGGTACCAGCACAATTTCCATTTTTGAAAATGTCTACATAAGCCACAAGAGCAGTTGTCGCAGAGTTATATTCCTTGCCACCAACAAAAATTCGGCCATTTTCTTTGAATATTAGATTCTTATTGCCAGTCAGCATTTCCAGTTCCACCATGTCCACCAAAATGGAACCTGAAAGATTACATATATATATATATATATATATATATATATATATATATATATATATATATATATAGATAATATTAGTGGTAAATATACATATATATGCAAAATCCACAGGTGCATATATACACATGTATATTTAGAATAAAAAATTTCCGAGAGGATAAAATCCAGGTAGAACTCAATGTCCAGGACAGAGTAAGGATATAATAAAAAGGCTTAAACACTAATATTCCATGGTCATAATTTATTCCATTGGAATCGTAAATACGATCCAATTCATCAGACCTACAAATTCAAAAAGAAAACTGTTTTCTTTTTGAATTTGTAGGTCTGATGAATTGGATCGTATTTACGATTCCAATGGAATAAATTATGACCATGGAATATTAGTGTTTAAGCCTTTTTATTATATATATATATATGTATATAAGTTTTTTGTGGTACAGGATTTAATAATAGCTAGGAAAAGACCAATTTTATAAGGGATTTTTTAAAGAAAAAGCTAAAAAAAAAAAAACAACACACAACTGGTTTCATCCCTGGATTTATGAAGTTTATTTTTCTGGGAATAGAAAATTTATAAATGCATGTAAATTAAATTAACGAATAGAATGGAAGAGAAAAAAAAAATTAAATTTCAAGAAACTAGAGTCCAATAACATTCAGACCCAGTAAGCATTCCCTCTGTTTACAAAGGATTTTGAATCTGGCTGCCAGGAAGAGCCAACTAACCAATAGTTCTGGCTCTGCTATTACTGAGCATATAATAAATAGCAGGAAATGTGTGGACTGTTTTTTGATTTTATCTAGGTCCCACTTCAGATTTCACCTCAAGGTTCTAGAATCCTTGTATATCAGATTCCGTGGGCCTTCCCTTTGTAAACAGAGGGAATGCTTACTGGGTCTGAATATTATTGGACTTTAGTTTCTTGAAATGCATTTTTTTTTTTTTCTCTTCCATTCCATTCATTAATTTAATGTAAATGTTTTTATAAATTTTCTATTCCCAGAAAAATAAACTGGACAAAAACCGGTTGTTTGTTTTGTTTTTTTTTTAACTTTTTCTTTTAAAAATGTCTTATAAAATTGATCTTTTCCTAGCTAATTTATATATATATATATATATATATATATATATATATATATATATTTTATTATAATAATGGAGCAGCAAAGAAAAAAAATTAATTTGGTCATTATACACTCATGTTAGAATATATTGTTCCAGAGTATATTCTTGAGAACTTATTACACAGCTTTCAGTTGATTCAAACAATCAGAAAGAACTTTATTGAATTATATTTTGGAAATTGAAATTAAAATAATATAAATAAACATTATGTTATATTTACATATGTACACCTATTTTGTAGATACACTGTATTTTATTATAAAATTAAAAAAAAATAATGTATAAAAGTGTCAAAATATCAGATGTGTTGTCTGCTAGTTTAATGATGTTTTTTTTATCATAAATGTTTTTATTGTATGTTTTTTGGTGTTGATTTTTTTTATATTACTAGGAAAAGGAAAGAAAAAGTAACTGATTTGTTTCTTTTGCCCATATAAGGTCTTCTCATATGTATGGAAATTGACTCATTTGAGTTTAGCCACACCTTAGGGATGCTCATAAAAGAGCAAGTTTGTGCCTTTCAAGAAGTTTTTTTTTTTTGTAGAGGGCTTTGAAGAATGCCTTCAGGCAGAAGGGTGAGTGATGCCATCATCCCTTCCTCCTTCAACTCACTGATATGTCACAGCAGGGAAAATTTGACATGACAACTGACTACCACAGAAAATAGAGCGGTCTGATTTTCATGAAGAAAGCTGTTTTTCAAAACATTCATTTTTGTTATACCCAGCAGAGTATGCCAAAGTTTTAAAGGATTAAATTTAAAATTTATAACCCATTATTAAAGACCCTCAGTGGTCATTTGAAACTTTTTATAAAAAAAAGACAACAATAAAGATGAAAATATCTGAGTTATCCTTCTCATTCCATTTGTAAGTACAAAAATCACTTTATTATATGTTCGATATTAATTGTCTGGGAAAATTCTCATAGCACTAAAACCCATAATTATTTTAATTCATGTATTATTCTTTTCTTTTTTGTTGTTGTTGTCTACATATAAACTCTGCTGATGATGATTTAAATGTACAAATTAGGAGAAATATATCAAGTCTTTTATGTGAAATATCCATTTTTCTTGTTGCAAAGAGGACACTGAAATGTTAAATTGAAGATTTTGAAAGGTGTGATGGGCAAATTGTCACCACTTTATATTTTTAATTTGAATGAATCTAATGGTGATTACAAAGATGCAGCAGCTTAGAAAATACACTCTGATCGTTCTGATAAGAACTCCTGTATTTGTTGGTGAAGGCCTCAGACTAGTAGGCCTACATCAAGTGCTTTGAGTCAGTAGTGCTTCCCTGGGTCAAGAGGGGGGCTGGTAGAAGACCCAATGTCTGGCAACAGGACTCTGCACCATCCCACACAAGGAGGAGAAACCAGTCATGGCTGTCAGACAATTTCCGTGATCACATCATCCTTTATGTTTGGCCACCTAACTCCCCAGGCTGCAACCCGACACCCTTGATTATTATGTATTGGGTGCAGTTATGAAAGAGACCAGCAAAACTCCTTGTAGCACCAAAGATTAACTGAAGGCAAGAATTATGGCAGCATTCATCAACTTAAACAAGACCTTCCAGAAGAGTTGCAGAAGATTCTGAAGTTGTCTGGAAGCCTTGGTTGAAGCCAATGAAGATTTTATTGAATAAATTTACTTTTTAGTATTTGAAGATGTAAATATATCTGTTAAAATGAGATGTCAGTATATTTTTTGCGTCATTTATATGACAATTTATCCATGGCATGTTGTACATATTTCTACAATATTTATATTTGTACTTTTATTAAATAATGAATAAAAAATTAAAGTTTTTTTATGCACAAAGAAGTTTTATTTTTAATGATAAAAAGGTTTTATTCTTTATATATAATCAATAAAGACAAATAAAAAGCTAGCCAAAACAAACTGAATAACTTTATTATTTAAAATGTTAAATTTTCAAAAGATACTTTTAGAATGGTCAACACTACTTATTTCCCCTTCATACATTACTTCCCTTTATTCCAAACTTTGATCTAAATGTCAACAAAACAATCACTGATAAAAATCACAAAAGACACAATTTAAAATGAATGCCGGAACAGCTTTCTTTTACCTTTCATTGCAGTACAAATAAAATAATATCCCAATTCCTGTGGAATTTATTTATAGAGACTCAGTTTAAGTAAATGAACATTAAAAAAACTAATAAAATTGATAAGAAGAGTTTTTTTTTGAGCTTCATTGAGTATTGCTTTTTTATGGATGTATTATTTGCTTGTTATTACCCGACATCTGTTAGTCTTAAAGAAAAAGATAATCCAACACAGTCTTGACAATAAGGGTGAATAAAAACAAAACTCATAAAACTATTTCTTATATTCAATGCTTTAAATGATTCTTATTCAACTAAGCCTTTATTGTTTACATTCATCATTTTATTTTCACTGAAGCTTCTACTTTTGCCCTTTAAGAATGAAGCTATAATTCTTCTGAAGAAATTAATTCATGCAAAAAGTCATATAATTTCCCAAATTTGTTTCTATTTTTGAAATTATGGCACTGACCCTCATTAGAAAAAAAAACATTATGTAATTTGTTTATTTAATTATCAAAATTCTCATTAGAATAATTCTTTAAATCCTGTGCTTGCATTGGTGCTGATGCTTCTTCCAATTTTATCATTACCAACAACAGTGATCCAAAAATGAATTTATCTTTTCTAAAGCTGACGGATTCATGCCAACCAACAGTTGTCCTCATCTTGATTGTTACAATCTCAGCATTTGAACCATTGTATCTACAGAGAAGGCCAGAAGATACAATGGTTGAAATGTTGAAATTCCCAACATTCTTGGGAATTCAAACTGAACCCTTTACTCAATTCACGGAGAGCAAATGATTCACTTGCCACTGTCACTGCAAAAAGCAGCATCACTGAGATAAAATAAAAGAAATGAGCAATACAAGATTATCTCCCCTTGAATGGACAGTGGAATGAAGTGTTTACTCATGTTTATTGAAGAAAGAGTTCAGTTTCAAGAATTTCAAGAATATTACCAAATAAGTTGAAATTATTAAAGTTTAGTTCTACAGAAAAAGAAAAAAAAAAAAAAACTTTGTAGTGTCTGTGATTTTATTTTGTTATGAAATTTTTGTGAATTGTTATGCTTTTGCACTTGAATTTGTATATATTGATTAATTTTTTTTTTCTTCAGGATCGAGATAGAATTGCAAAAATAAATGCTTCAAACACATTTATATTTAGGATTCAATAATATAGATTTGCACTGAAGAAACATGAATTTTATAACACACATAAAAAAAATTAACCAGCAGCATTTTATTATTTTTTTCTGACAGAAACTTTCCTCCTGCCTATTGTGAGAGAAGTCTTTTCATAAAAACTTGTAGTGACTGTGCATCTCCCACTGAAATTGGGAGTCTTATTTTTATTTTAGTTCACCCAATAAAAGGCCAAAGAGCCACTCAAGGTAGAGGGTTACTGAGTGAGATTGTTGTAATAGAGTGGGTAGGAAGAAGTAGAAAGTGCATATTATTAGGATATATATGATTGATATCGGTTGGCCCTGGACTAGAAGATATTAAGATTGTTGTATTCAGGGAAGAAGCTGTCCGAGTGGAATTTGCTCCTTATCAAAGTAACACAAAGGGAATGTAGATGATTTGCTACCATAAACATGCTATGGTCAGTCCTAGATGAGACGGTCTGAGCTGGTGAGACTAAGGAACGCAACTGGTTAGAACATTTACCATAGCGAGAGGCTAATAACATTTCGTCTGTGGGATGTAGCCGCAAACTACCCAGTGAAGTGTTGCAGGATATTTTCATTTTAAATGCATAACTTCAAGAGGTGTGAGCAATAGACAAAGAGGATTAACAACATTGACTAATCCATGAGTACACATCTCAATCATACCGTCCCCACCTCTGTCTCTCCTGTGCTACATGCTCCATACCCATATCTTACTAAACATTACATATGAACAGTTAGTTCTGGTGTAGTATGTGTGGCAAACCCCAGTATGCACTGGGCTCACCTGAAGAGATAGCAAAGTAGTGTCACTCTAGAGGAGCCAGGTGCATCAGATGGTTGACTAGAAAGTAACCTCAGAGCTACCAGGTGTAGAAATATGCCTCAAAGGATGTCAGAAACTGCTCCTAACATGTAAACATGTAAACAGGTAATTGACCCAGCTGACCTTATGATGTGCACATGTGAAGCAAGCAGATGATGGAAAGTTATATGAGCATCCCATCTGAGAGGAAAAAGGTCACGTGTCTTACATTTTCCCAAGTCAACAAAATCTATACATCTGTCACAAAGTGCACATATGAATAAACAATAAATTTACATATGAAAATATGAAAAATTTAGTCCTGTTTCCTTATTAATCTTTACAACAATAACATTACACTGATACTAGATTTATTGTTCTATGGTGAGTGGATAGGTTATCTTTTGGTAATGCCATATTTCATCATATATTAAAGAGGCTTTATTGAATGAGTGAAGGAAAATTAAGAGAGAGTTAATGTGAGCAAAATAAATGTTTATGCAACCAAATATATTTACAGAAGGGAAGAGTAATTAATTTAAGATTCTCAAAGGTTCAAAGATTAAAGTCCTTATAAATACACAAAGAGTCCTGTATATGCATCGTAGGAATTCATGAAAATTGTTGCAAGTTAACTTGATTGACATGAAATGTGTGTCATGCATGTGTAATTTGGTCCTGTATATGATGGATGACAGCCAGCATCAGGGGGAACTGATAAAAATTATCTATCTATTCTAACTGAAATCAAGTTATCTCTTTATATAGGCATGTCATCAAAGGAGGACCATTTTGAAAATTCCAATTTGATTTTTCATTGTTTCATGAGGCCATGATAACAAGTCATGTTTCTGATTAGCTTATGGAAATATGACTTAATGGCCTAGCAATTCCAAATTTTCATCTATCTTTAATAACAATGAAACTTTCTAGAATCATCTTCAGAATCACTACAGTTCTTAAAACACCCTTGATTTCATTTTTGCCTTTTTCATATTGAGGTGACCACATAGCCTGATATGTATTCTGCTGGCTTTGCTAACCTGGAGTTCTATGTACCTGCTAAATTCAAGTTCATTAGTTACATGTACACCAACATCTTTTTTCCAGGTGAGATGATTGCCAAGAATCGCTATCAACATTGTCATAAGGTCTCATGTTATAGCTACTTCTAGGAGGTATCATTCCCTCAATAAAGGACTTTGCATTTTCCATCATTAAAGTATAACTGTCAACAATCTCTCCCATCAACCAGGGTGACAAGATCTTGCAGAAGTCAGTCTGTTTTGGTATTTGAATCCAATTTGTGCACCTATGTGTCATCTGTGTAAATCTAGCAGAGAAAGCTAAATACCTCCAGTATGTAGACAACAAACATAACAAGATCTAATACAATCATTTATGGTTCTATGCTTTGACAGGTATCAATCTCAATAAACAAACATTCACAGAAACAATTGCTTAACAAAAGACCTGTAATCCATACCTTCAAATACACAGATACATAACCTATCAGGTTTAAGTGACTTGTTAGGATGACACTTCTTTTAACATGAAAAATTCTCTTTCTCCAGAACTCAAAGCCTCTTATCACATAATTAGCATAATTTATTCACATTTTGATATCTTGAGACACTACAAAAACTTATTAATAATTTCTGTCTTCTTATCATTATCCCAATTCATGCTATGCCTTCTCTCATCTTTCTGATCAGCACCTTACAGCTTTGTCTTCAATTCATACTTTCCCTAACAATTGACTTTTCAATATCACAGCTTTCTAACATTTGACATTTGTTTGATCCATGGTTGTTGCATAATTTAAATAATTACTCTTTTTAGTCTTTATCGCTAAATACTTTATGTTAGTAGTCTCTGTCTTTCCCTTAATAATAAATAATAATATCAATCTTAAGTTAAATCTTTTTCTTGATGTACTGTAAATCACAAACACTTTTTAGCCATTACCTCAATTTGTTGAATTTGTAAATTTTTAAAAATAAATCTGAAGTTGATTAAGAAGAGGAAATAAAATAAAGTGCAAAAAAAAAAAAAAAAAAAATTTATTTGCTCAGATTGGATTATTAGGGAGAAAGATCAACTTTTTTTTTTATAATTTAAATTTTTTAATTTTTTTTTTGTGCCTGCGTAAGATTAAAAACAGAAAATCATAAGTAAAAAAAATATTTTTAAAAAGTATGAAAAACTCTTTTTGAAATGTATTTTAAAGACAAAAAACGAGACAATTTAATTTAGTTTTTAGTAACGGGAATGGTAAAAAAAAAATAGAATTTTAGAAGAAAATTCAAGTACAAAAAGAGGGCAAAACATTATGAAGTTTTTTTTAGCAATGTATACATGATAATTAGATATGAATATTTTAAATGAAATGTAAAGTGTTATTTACAACTAAAGAAAGTTTATCAAAAATATTGTCAAAAAAATGAAAGTACTTTTTAAAAAGTTTAGAGAGGATGTTGTCTTGACTTTTCATAAGTTGAGGTACTTAAAGAAAGTCAAAAATATTTTATCTTTTGCAAAAATAATCAAAAGGAAAGTACAAAAACAACACATTAACTCTGTAATAATGATAAAAGTTAAAAGCTAATTCTCGTTCGCCCAAATACTGACTTACAAAATTGTCATTGTCGTTGTCTGTGGCTAAATGTCGTATCCTGGGAGATTCAAACACAGCGCAAAAAAATAATTCACCCGCACCGGTGTAAAATGAAAAAGATTTCCAAATTATTATTGTTCCGTTATTAAATTGGAGCTTGTCTTAATTAAATAAACAGTACTTTAAACTAGCAGACACTACGAAAAATTTAAGATCATTTAATTATTGCAACTATATAATACAGATATAAAAAATGCGCAAAAAGTAAAATAAATAAAAGTAATTCACTGATAAAGTCAAGTTTCCAGATTTCTGTTGAATTTTATTTTTGTCAAACAAAAAAACAAAATGTAACAAAACTTCAATTTCTGTTCCTGTTGCCATGGTTTCCAGACAGCCGACTATGCAAGTTGTTGAGAAATACGTTTTCTTTCTTTAGGTACATTCACGTAAAAAATATCTAAAAAAAAAAAGAAACACAATTTAGATAATTTAAATTAAATATCTTTTGAAGTTTGTGGGGTTCAGCGAACCCGGATTAAAGGAGAATTTAATACCCTGCCCACAAAATTACAACGCACATTTCAAGAAGAAACTGAAACAACACGATAAGGAACGTTTATAGAAAATAGAACATTGTATGTTTATTATCTTGTGAATGGGGTAAAAAAGGATTAATGTTTTTGACAAAAATGTCTGTGTTCGCTGCCTTTCAACAGAGTAGCAGAGTAAATGTCTGTTTCTTTTGTTTTTTTGTATAGTTGTAAAGGAAAAAGAGGCGATCAATTTAAGTTGAAAAAGAGAGTCTGAATGAGGAATAAAACTTAAAAGATAAAAGGAAAATGTACTTATGAATTGTTTTGGAGTCAGTCGTAAATTTGTTGTTCTAATTTTCAGGCTATTTATTTCATTTTAAGGGATATAATAATTCATAATTTTTTATTTTCGTTTTTGATCTTTCCTAGAATAAATAAAATAAACATTCAAAATTAAAATATAAATGAAATTATTTTTAAAATGTTTAGTTTTACACTCGAAAATAGAATTAAACTTCACACTTTTCAATTTTTCAAATACATCTTTCTTTACTTTATATCAAATTTATCAACGATGATAAAGATTTTAAATTCTAAAAGTGTTTTTTTCCGAAACAAATATGCATAGAAAACAAAAAAATATATTTCATTAAAATTAGGTATATATAAAAAATAATTTTTGAATTTTCTTAAATTCTTTTTTAAAGATTTCAGGCTATATTTTCGATGTGTTCACATTCGATATTGATTGAATATTCTTTTAGCAACTGCCTGGATTTCGCTTTATAAAAATTTTTTTTTTTTTTTTGTTTTGTTTTTTTTTTTTTTTTCTACTCTCAGTAAATTTCGACTCTCGGTAGTTTGGGGGAAGAGCTGAAGATGATTTACTGAAAACTGAATCTTGCCCACCTACGTGCAAAGCTCCTTGACCAAGTAATGGAAGGGACTGATGATCTACATCACACACACACGTACATACATACTTACACAAATACAGATCATGTAACGACAAGCATTCATTGGATAATAAATCAGCACTATTTTGTAATAGACAATTTCCAAATCGCAGCAATGCGACAATTTTGTAATTGCTCTATTTTCATTTCATGTAGTCGATTTTGTGCACTTTTGCGAGAAACGGATCCCAGAAGCTTTCTTGAGTTGCCCCAAAACTCACTCGCTGATTGGTCAATGCCAACCAATCAGATTGTCTGTACGTGAAGAACAATTCTTCCCGCGCAGCGATTCAGAGCCGATGATCACTTATATAAGCAAGAAATATTCTTAGATAATTAGTCAGATTTCAGCTGCCAAACGAATCCACGACAGTTGAAACTAGGTACCTCCACTTTTTCGGCATAAATTATCGATACCTAAGTTTAAAATGCATTTTTTAAAATGAAAAAATATGCTTGAATATTTCATTTTAGTTTTACTTGAAAGTTGAATCATTAAATTTATTATTTCCATTAAGTAAACAATTCTGGTATATTTCAGATAGAAACTATATACATTGGAATGTCAAATTTAATTTTAAATTTTTAAATTTTCAAAAAACCCGCCATTTTCTTAATTTTAAGAAATTTGTAAACAAACACAAATTTATCGATTTTAAAAATATTTAAAAAAATTTCTGACACGTCATTTTAGTAAAATTAGAAAATTTAATGTTAAATTAATCTGATTTAAAAAAAATATTACTTAATTATAGCATAAAAAAGAAATATACAACGAATTATTAACGATTGGTACCGTAATTTTGATCCGATACTTGATCCACGTGTTGATTGACAAGTGATGACAGCTTACGACGGATGACCATAAATGAAAATTACTAGAAATCTGAGTGAACCCTTTTATTTTTAGTTTTACTGTTATGTCTATTTATTAGAATAAAGGGACAAAACTCTTTTTATAATAATGGCAATTTCAGTCTACCGTACATGGAAATAAGGAATGTATTAAGTAGAAAAATACAACATAAAAAATTATTTGAAAAAAAAGTGGAATCACTAAATTTATTAAACTTGGCAATTTTGAACTCGTAAATTTTGTTTCTACTTAATTACTAATTATCAAAAGGAAATAAGCTAATACAGAGTTTTGCACGATTTTTAAACTATTATAAATTATTATAATCAAAATGTAAAACAAATAAAAAATTCTTGTAAAATTTAATTATTCATCAGAAAAAATTTATTTCTTCAGGCAATAATGACCTTAATATTACTTATTTACAAAAGCAATTAAAAGCTTTTCTAATTAAGTAATATCATAGTTTTATTGGATTCATTATTTTTCTATTCAAAGCTCATTTTACAAAAGTTGGAACAAATTAGAAAAAAAAAAGTAGGTGATTTACCATCTCCAATGCCTCTTACTTTAAACAAAAAAAAATTGTAAGGAAATAAAAAGAATTGAAAAAAATTTCGGGAAAATAAGTAAGTGGGGTGTAACATATTAAAAAAAAAAATATTTTTTACTAAAATTTACTAAAAAGAAATATTTCAAAAATAATTTCATTCATTGGTGAAATAAGTCCTGAAAATTTCATTAAAATCGGACAATTACTTTAATTTTACAAGAATTTCCAAATCAATGGGTTTTCAACGGGAAAAAAGCGCAAAAAAAAACAATGTTATTTTTACAGCACCGCGATGACGTAAAAAAAAGAAAACTTTAACCAAAATTTCGAACGTGTTAAAAAATATTAAAAAATATCAAAAAATAATTAAAATACACTTTGGTCTTTCATCTTAATAATAACATAAGCGTTTTGACGATAAAAATTTATTTTCGGTAAGTTTGTGGCATTTGTTTATTACGCTATGCTGTTTTCCCGCGAAAAAGTGGAGGTACCTAGTTGAAACCATGCGCCAATCTTCTCACTCACACCACCACTCACATGCTGAATATTCCTTACACTCACATAATTTTTCCTTACACAGCAAAACTGTTGAAAAAATTTATTACCAGAAACTATCACAAACCTTCTTTCTTTCAGTGAACTTATGAATACAAATAATAGTTAAAGAGTGACAACTCTTGTTTTACTTAATGCATGCTTTTCTTTCACATCCTTGTTTGTACATTTTGTTAAATACATATTTATGCGTAATGATGTCTTTGGCTTATCCTTTTTTTCACCTCAGTTTGGTTTTCTAATCTAAGTTAAATTAATGTGTCGAAGTTCGCCACAAGGGGAGTCAGCTGAAGGTAAAGGAATTAGACAGAAAAACAGAAGTGTTTTTTCAAATACAATAAATTGTCTTTTTTTTTTAACCAGTGGCTACTTGAATCGGTTGATGTCTGAAATACTTGTGTTGACCGCCAAAATTGTGGCCGACATTTGGCTATCAAAATCCCTGTAATACGACCAATTTCCGGTAGTAGTAAGAGACGCGATGGAGAGTAGTGGGAGACGTGATGAACTATCTGGAAATCTGACCGAGCGTAGACTCAAAAAAAAAAAAAAAAACACTCATCAACAAAGTCTTAACAATTAAATTGGCTTTTTCACAACACAATTAAGTTTTATTTTCACTCTGACTATTGTAACAAAATAGTCGTTTCCTCGTCAGAGAGAAAGTACTTTTCTAAAGACAACGCTCTACGTTGAAGACTCTATGTTCAGAAGGCACGAACGGATTCTCTCACATCAAACCACAAGAAGCATTCACTATATAAGTTTTTATGCCTTCAAGGTAAATATACCTATTTTTAAATGGGTTTGACATCACTGAAACCCTTTTATTGTTCTTTCTCCCTTGTAATTTACATTGTTTTGTATACGCTGGTACTTTTCTTGTGATTTGCATTTGATTGATATTGATAGTAAACTTGATCCTTTTCCCACAACTGTCATTGAGCCTTATTTTAGAAAAAAACAAATAAGTTACTTGTCGAAGAATTTATTATCCCCTTTTCCGGGTACACAATCCACCAAATTTATGCATCCCTAATATTTAGTCAAATTTTATTTTATTTTAATAAAATTGTTTTGGTTTTATGTCTCACTGAGTATCTCTCGTCATTTTTACAGTGCGCCTTGTTGTCTCCCTTATACTGTTTCTCTTTTAACCAAACCCATCAAAAATAAAAATTAATGATATTTTGTTTGGTTGTTTTTTTTAGAAATTAGGAACATTCAAAATTCACTCGCACGGATGAATCACTCGTTAAGTAATGGGAGGTATAGCTGACTTGAAAAATATACTAAAATAAAAATTATGATTAAAATTTAATATAAAGTTCATTCATTAAGGAATAATGAATAAAAGGATGAAAACTTCAATAAGATCCAATAAATCCCTAATTTTGGCAACTTTTAAAAGCAGGTTTCTTCACAGGTTGAAAACGACTATAAGATAGAAAGTCCTAAACTTACTACCAATAAGTGAAGCACAAGCAAGTAAAAACACCTACAAGTAGATCATGCGAAATAAAGTCCATACGAAAACTTTTTTTTATAATTCTGAACAAACAGAGGTCTAAATTAAGTAAGTGGTTTCTGGAACCTGATTGGATAGGACAAGTGATGTTCTTTTTCCGACGTCCGCCTGGTTTAACTCCAAATGACCTGGAAAAGGATCAGAGCTCGGATTACGGAGTACATTCCTGCGCAAAACTCAGATAGTGGTTCGGAGGCGAGCACCGGCGAGCCAAAAGCGATATAACCGCTCGCCAGCAAGAGACAAATGGACAATCAGGGAACAAGGCCCTGCCTCGACATACGTCACCATGACAACGCATCAGTCAACAATGATTTTTCTACAGTGAAAAATATACAAAGCTGTGACGAATGTAAGTCCCGTTTCCTCTCTCTTTGGTCACCGTCTTTAAATTTACTGCTATCACACGCAGTCAGTCAGACGTCACACACATTTCCATAGCGTGTACTTCACACACACACACACACACACACACACACACACACACAATTTGACGTACAATATCGATTGGTTTTCCTCACATGCAACAAAATCACTTTGAACTTTGCAGACTCACTTGCGACAAATCATTTTGAACAATCCAACTATTTTAGTTTCTTCATGGCCATAACAAAAAACATTGATTTTTAATATGTAAATACATGTATCTGCCTGTATAAATATTATCGTTTCATTTTGTCTGGTCTTTCTCTTTTTCTGCAAAGATCATTTCTTCACGTTGTTTATAATTTTGTGTTGTATTTGTGGGTACGACAGTGGGATCTTATTTTCCCACCTAAAATCTGAGTAGACTGTACCCCACATACGCATGATTTCTTTTGAAATACATTTTCACTTTCAAAATACTCACTCTATATTTGTGTTTGAGAGAAACAAAATGTTAAAATGTTACTCTACTCATATTGCAAACATAACATTTCTAAATTAAAATTATTAATATGAATTAAAGTTTAACTTTCTAATACGAAATACAAAAAATATATTATGATTTTCAATAAACTGTCATTTAAACAGTACAAATTGTGTCTGTTGGAGTTAGCTGCTCCTTAATTCCCAAATTGTCACTAGGGGCCATTCTCCCTATACTATAAATACTGGGCGACTTCTCGCCTCGTTCTCTTTTTCATTTCTTCATTTCACCGACTACAATATAAGCTCGCTTAGAAGATCCGCGTCTTCCCATTTGTGGGAGACGCCATGAACATTATACACACATATACGTACGTACGAACATTCACCAAAGAACAGACACAAACGTTCACGCACACACAAATATGATTGTCTATGTCCATTGTAAAATTGTTTTGTTTAATACATATATTTGTTTATATATATATGTATATCGTTCTTGTCTGTCTTCTTTATCTTTAGTTGGCTATTTTCTTGTAGTTGAACGTTTTAATATTCTACAAGGAGTTACACACGTGTAGTGCCACGCCTACATTTTCTCCAATTCTAATTGGTCAATAAATACATACTAAAAAATAACAGGACAATTTATCTATCGCATTCCACCATAGTAAATTTGTTCCTACATTTTGTTCAAAAACAAGCTTTGCTACAAAATCGCTGATTGGTCCTTTTTCCGTCCAATAGGATATTTTTCATGTATATTCAAAAATATATCTAGCGTCTCTGCTGGGAGCCACCCTTGGTAGTATAAATATTGGATGCATTGCAAAAAAACAGTTAGTAGTAGTTCCACAACCACAGTCGAGTGTACCCAGGGACAATAGAACTCATCTACTCGCTCGTGTATTTCATCCTACTCACTCCGCACGTACATACACAATACAGAACTTTATTTGATACACCACCAGTTCTCAGTGGACACACCAAGTCAAATCAACTCTGTAAGTTGCAACAACTGAACAATTTTCTGAAAGAAATATTCTATTTTCAACACTGAACTCTGAACATTTTAATCAGACAAATCTTCTATAAGATATTTCCTTACAGTCAAGGGGAAGCTACTTTTTTCTCCCTTTTTCACTCATATTACAACTACTTTGTATTATTGTTGAATTTAATATATTTCTTCGTTAAACAAAATTGGTTCTCATTGTTTTTTCCTTGATGTTTTAAATATTATGTATGAATGTTGATTACCTTCTCAACACGCAGCCACATTATCTATTTAACCCATTCAACATTGGTGACCACAACGCTCAAGAAGCAATACATTCTACAATTGGTCAACCCGACGTTCTAATCAACATTCTACACACGCAAACACACACGGTCTTCAACATGTCTTACTCAAACACGTGTACCCAAGTTAGAATTTAGGAAATAATGTTGGATTTGTAAGGACATTATTATTATAAATAAATAAAAGTAATATTAAACTAAATATCAAAACTTTCTATAAAATAAATTAAATAAAAAATAAAAATTCTCCCAGCGTGCAACATCAACTGCTCCTGCTGAAAAACGGATATCCCGCCAAAAAAAGTTGAATTCAATCTCTTCAGTACAACTTTGGGTAGCTGACACGTCCAAATTTCTCTCCGGGACATTACTTGTGACTTGTTCCTTTTTACATGCAACCTTTAAAACACTTTTAACCAAAAATATACATACCAGTACACAAAATAAATAAATTGTAATGTATTAATGTACATTTTAACATGGCTTTGTTGCTATCCACACTTGGTGAGTTGGATTGTACAGAAAAATGTGTTGAAATGTCCTCTTTCTGAATATATCTCATTACTTTCTGTCACATGTGAAAAGAAATGACCACATTGAAAAAGGCTATGAATTTTTGTTGCAACCCAGTAAAAGAGAGAAATTGCTTAAAATATTGGGAAAAATTGCATAAAATATTGGGGAAAATTGTTTAAATATTGCTGTTACTTTTTACGGGTAAAGCATTTATTATAAAAAAAAAAAAAAGAGAGAGAGAGAACTAGCTTATGGTTAATGGGCATTTCACATCAAACTGATTCTCATAAATTAATGAGAGCTGATGCAATCTTTTTTCTTGCAGTCTCTTATTTTTCAGTAAGTATTCGATTTTTAAATTTACTTGAGAAGTACAGATTTTAGCGAATAATTATTTATATTTTACTATCTATATATATGTCAAACCGATTGAAATTCGAAAAAGCTTAGGATTTAGCTCAAACAATTTAAGGGTGATAACTCGTACAGTATAGCATCTAAGGGAAGTAACTCGTATCATCTGTGATTAAAAGATTGTCTTAAAGGTTCAGTTTATTTGGACAGAAAAGCTGTTATAATCTATTAATGATATTTATTTTATATTATGAGTAATTTCTACATTGTTTCTTAAACAAACGCATGTTTCCAGCTGAGATAAATGACAAGATGTTTTATGCCATGTTCCTTCATGTTTCGTTCTTTATTATCTGTGAATTACATGACTTTATGGAAAAGTAGAGTGGATTCCCGTTACCTTCAGCACAGTTTTAAATAAAAAGCTGTCCTTCTCCTAGACTGGGTACCACTCAAGGCCAGAAAATGACTATTTAACCCATAGCTAGGTGTGAGCGAATATGGTGAGTGGTGAAGGTTTTCTTATGACAACGTTTGTTCCCAGCGTATATTTATTATGGGCCTGTGTAAGGATTGAAAGAAAATTTTTTATATAACACAATATATATATATATATATATATATATATATATATATATATATATATATATATATATATATCCGATGCGATGAGAACGAAAGTAATATATAAATGCCAACGTTCACGGCATTAATCCAAAAGAGGGCTCGATACCGATAATAGAGCGATAATTATTTATTTATTATAATTTTATCATATAGACAAAACCATTTTACTCATTACAAAGATGCAACTTCGTTTCAGTGCATTTCAACTGCACTTCGTCGGGTGAGAATCGAAAATGATTATGTAACAATTTTCGATTCTTACCCGTCGAAGCGCAGTTGAAATGCACTGAAACGAAGTTGCATCGATGTAGTGAGTAAAATGTTTTTGTCTATATGATAAAATTATTATTATTATTATTATTACTATATATATATATATATATATATATATATATGGATAGAATAAAAGTTGAAGCTTCAGAAGGTTCAAAAGTTCAAATGTAAATGTCCTGGTGCATAAGATAGATACAATGCGGATATGTATGGATACAAATGTAGCAACTGCTTGCTTAAAAATGTGGGTGAATGATATATGTGGGTGTCCATATCTAATGATGAACGTATTAAAGCATAGAAGCCGTCTGCTTGAAACGTGGGTGGTTGGAGTATGCATGTTATAGGATATTTGCCAACCGCCCCACGTGGTCAGGTGTGGCACAAGGCTAAATTTAACGTGGGGTATCCGAGCCCGTAGGCTCGGGAAAAAATTCCCCGTAGACCCCGTAAAAAAACGGGGTCTGGTAGCTGTCTACCACCCCAGACGAGATTCTGCTCTTCGGCATAGCCTCGTCTGGGTTAAAGCAAATTATGCATGTTGTAGTGTCAACGCAGGATTGTATTTTCCATGTTCGCCAGTAGAAAGTAGATATTGAATGCGTCTATGTGAGGATGTGTGCATTGCGAATGTGTTGTATTTCGGCTCTCGGTATATTACGATCACTACAGCATCGGAGAATGGATAAAATTAATTCAGTGATTCTGAATTATGTTGGCTTTCCATCTCGTTATATACATATCTAAGGATCCGTTTCGAAAGTACCGCTTCGCTTCTCATTATCTTCGGTTTTTGCTAACCTTATATCTTGGTTGGGTGCTGATCTTGTTTCTAATTCGCTCGCAAGATTATGATGTTCGTATTCTGGTTGCGGCGCTTTCTGATTGCTTATTCGAAATACTACTTCATTGCCTAGCGATTCTAATAATTTATAGTCTCCTTGTTATATTTATTCATTTTATATATCACTACAAGAAGAGATGAATTCATGCCTTTAACAGGCTTATTAGTGTGAAGTGAACCCAACGAACTCACCTGCAATTTGAACTTTGTCGCTACCACTTCATTGCATGAATTCCATTTTGGTTGCAATGCTTCTCAGACTGTCTGTAACATAAACTGAGCTTGAAGTGAAAACATGACTTGAGAACGCACCGTAGGTTATTGGTTTCTAAATTTTCTAAATGGAGAAATTAAATGAAAACATGTTGACGTTCTACTATGGCATCACCCAAATAAAAAAAAAGCATTAATGTATGAAAAAGACAATTAAAAGTGGTCTCTGGATGATAACCAAAGAATTTCAACATACCTCCACCATCAGCCATGATTGACATGGAACAGAGACGCTGATTGGCTAGTAGAAACCAATCACCACCATTGTAAAGTATCTCTTGTCACTTCAGAGTTCGTGCCAACTTCAAAAAATGTATCTCATTCTTCACCTGGCATAATAAAATAATGGTGCGCAAAACGAAAAATAACCTTGCCATCGGTGATGATAGAAAAGAAGGATATTTCGTCATCCTAACCCTCATCATTATAAAAAACGAGCCTTCCGCCACAAGAGAGTCAGTAAAGTAGAGAACAGAAAAGTAGACTATGGTACCTGTAGCAGTAGTCAGTGATGAATAGACCAGTAGCAGTACAGAATCACACGTCTAGCCAGCGCTTCGTGAAGTTCAAAAACAGACGATTTCAAACACCATCCTTACAAACGAAATTCTCGGAACCAAACCAAGTAAGCACTGACTTTTAAACCAAAGAGACACTGAGAACATTTTTATGTAACACCGTATCCTCAACCAATTGGACCCACGCACTCCACAAGACCGGCCGCTGGTCCGGTATGGTCCAGTATTACAGGTTAGACACAAACCTCCGATTCCCAATGTCAATTCGAAGCCACCCTCCAGCCACGTTGTGATTGTTTTAATCCTGGAGAGTGGTCATCAAATCGTAGAAATCCGGAAGCACTCCATTGGTCCACCTGCGAGTTCGTTAACAGAAAAAATAAATATAACCAAGTCGATTCGATTTTGAAAGGACAACAGATTTTTTTCATTTATATGTATAAAAGCAAACACGCAGAAAAAATAATTGTTGCTGCACAAGGTTGAATGTTTCTTGTATGTGAACAATAACCAAACACAAATACTTTGAATAATTTCGGTAAGGAGAGATGTGGCCTTCGTTTTAACCCTTTTTTGGTCTGTTCTTAGCGCAACTACTACAACCTTCGATGTTCCCGTTCTCAGTAGTAGCAGTAGTAGTACTATTAGTAGTAGCAGGAGCAGCGGTAATTAGATGTTAGCGGCGGTATTTCGCTTCTTAGCCCTCAGCTTCAGCAGCACACAGCGGACGCTTCCTTTTCAATCTCTGACGTCTCTCCACCCAGTTTGACTGTATTCGAAGCAGACGAACCCAAAACTCTCTTCCTGTCTCCATTTTGTTTAATATATATATATATATATATATATATATATATATATATATATATATATATATATATATATATATGTCTTGTTTGTTTGTCTTCTTTATCTTCAGTTGGACTTAACTTGAGTCCAGTAATTTTCTTGTAGTTGGACCTTTTAATATTTTACCAGGAGTTACACACGTGTTTCTAATACAACAACGCGTAAATACACACACGGTCCTCCACAGTTGGTTCACAGAAAAAGATGTAATTTAGAAAAGACTTTTAGTAACTGATTCACAGTCAAAGCTTTGTTGAAAAAAGACGTTTATCGTCGAAGAAAAATCCCTGGATGTCTTTGTTGTTGTTGCAAATGATTCGTTTGAAGTCGCCAACGTATGTTTCTTTCAGCACGTGCCATATACTATATCTATGTAGGCTTGTGTTAAGCTTAAAGACAACCGCATTTCTGTTCGTTGAAAATGGAAATCTGTGGGGTTTTATAAGAATATTTTCGCTGAAGTAGACTCGAAAAAAATAAGATTTACTTTCCTCTGATTGGTCAATATTTCATATGGTGATGTTAATTTCTAACCAATTGACATTTTGATTTAAATGTTCTATATTGCATTGTAGAATATTTTTGACATGTTTGTAATATTTTCTGTTATAGGGTAGAAAATAAAGTTTTGGGTGTGTCTTATCAGAGTATGTACCTAAGCAATTGTGTTGGAAATAGGATTTATTTCCTATATTTTCGTTTACAGGTTCCAGTTTCATATCACTAACGCTATTTTTACACAAAAATTATATGAAAAAAAGTCCTCAGTTGAATTACAAACGTTAATGCTCATTAAATTTTAATTTCAGAATTTAGCCGAGATATATAATTAATAGATTCATAATAATTTAGGTACGCCTCTGATATTTCTAATTACAGATTGAATAAAATTAATAGCGAATTTTGATTTATCACAGGAGGTCGAGTGTCTCTAGCTGGTTTGCAGCATTCTCATCTAATCTATCAGTTTGACACCGAGTGAAATGAAAGATTAAAATAGTTAACACTTAAAAGAACTAAGTAACGCGCTAACAAATAATGAATGTTAGTGTGTTGAGAAAAAAAAGAAAGAGTAAAAGCGTATAAAAAACTCTTTTTCAACAAAGATATTTGTTTCTGAATAGCTTACATACATACATACATACATATATATATATATAGCGTCTGGATATTTAGGATTCAGTTCATGTGACAGAAAGTCGAATTGAGTTCTTTCAGTAAGTTTTATTATTTGGAAAGGACTCTGTAGGGGAAAGATTGGTGGTTATCATTTATTTAATGGTGTTGACGGCCCAAATCAATCCATACAATTTTTTACTCTACGAACATGTTAAGCAAAATGCAAAAACAACATTTGTAATAAAAGAGAAAAGGCAAATATTTGAATTTCAATATATTTTTGTAATGAAAATATACAAAAATGTAGTGGATTTTTTAGGTGAAATCTTAGTTTAATTTATGTTGAACTGAAGTTTGGTGAAAGATTATTTTTTGCTAATGAGTTCTGATTTGAAAGGATTTTTGTTAGAATCTGTTACTGAAAATTCTGTAAATTAATTGCTAGAGAAAAATTTACATTTAAGAATTTACTGTTCATGTAAGTAGTAAATGTTTGTAAAGCTGAATGCAATTTTGTGATCAAAGAAGTTATCTACCTTTGATTGTTTTGTGTAATACAATGTTCTCGAATGTTGAGAAATAAAGTTGATTTGTTAGCAGGAATTTTTTTTACATTCTGCGTAAGGAATTTGTTGAGTGAATGGGAATAGAATTCACTGATGAATTTTGGTGAGTGAGTGTGAATATCGTTAAGCTTGTATAATGTTCGTATGAACGAAAAACTTAAGATTGTGTGACGTGAAGTTTAGTTGTAATTCGTTTGATGTCACAATTCTCACTGGCGATTGTGAATGAGTTCCTGTTTTTATTTGCTTCGGGTGGCTCACAGAGATTTAGCGCGAACTTGGATTTCAGTCACAAGCTGTAAAAATTAGTTAAGCATGTGTGGATAGTCACGCCTACTTGTAAATTTATTAACCAAAGAGGGTTCGAGATTTTTTTTGAAAGTGTATGAAGTTGAAAGTGTTCTGTGATCCACTTTTTGCACAAATTTGACCCAACTATTTGGGTATTGGAATAATGTAGAATTTGGGTTCTACACTTCCTTTTTATAACAGAATATCGATTATTAAATTACAGATAGGTTTGTAGGTAAGAAGATATATCTGAAAGAATCCCTATTTTGGAAGAGGTTTTGTTGTATATGTTCTTTTGACATTGTTCAGTAGTGTATGTGTGTGTGTATCTGTGTGTGTAATGTCTAAGTGTGTCTCTCGAGGATAAAAAGAAACTTAGTAGTCTTTGCTATGTGCAAATATTATATTAATTTTCAATTCGTTGTCCATTGGATTAGTTACCTTAAAAATCAGTATCGCCTGCTATTTAATTCCTTGTCACGAAATTCCGATTAAGAAATTTGAATAAATTTGTTCAGCCTTTGACATTTGTCTTTTCACATTAACTCGGTCATTTTCTTTTAAAACAAAATGAATAAATTTAAACAACCAATCATTGCTGTCATGCGTAATTTAAAATTTAGTCACGTCCGTTACCGACTTGGTTTAACTTTAAAGGCAGCCCAAAACACGAGCAAGTTTTTTAAAAAATGTTTTTATAGTTAGTAATTTGTCATCGTAACAATGAACATGTTACACGAAGTTATAAGAACTTAAATTTATTTACATTTTTACAACAATGTTTTTAGATGTGAAAGTGCATGCCAGTTGATGTTATGCAAATATTTCTTTTTATAATAGTTTTATTATTTTAAATTTTCGCATAAATGAACATGTGTCTTATACAAAATTCATACATTTTAGAAAATATCATTATTCACAGCTTGTATGTAGTTCTGTTGTCGGTGGTCGTTTTTATCTGTAGACGCTTCACATCATTCTTAGGGGAAAAGGGGTCATTTGGTGCAGATCTGTGTAGACGAGATGAGATTCTTTGTGTTCATTTAGAAAAATTTACAATAATTCTCTGCATTTAACTTGATAGTTGATACTATCATTGACTCTAAGGGGGCTCTATATTTTATTGTCTATAATACTAACCTAAAATATTATTCCACCTGCCTCCTATTATCTTCTTCATTGGTTGACTATTTCCACGAAAGGCCCAGCCTCTATTTCATCCAGCAGATCTGTTGAGGACCGTGTGTGTTTGCGTGTTGTTGTATTAGAAACACGTCTGTAACTCCTGGTAGAATATTAAAAGGTCCAACTACAAGAAAATGGCCGGACTTGAATTAAGTCCAACTGAAAATAAAGAAGACAAACAAGACCGATATATATATATATATATATATATATATATATATATATATATATATATATATGAAGAAATATAGTCTTAAAGTGTGCTATATTTATGGGATAAAGTGCTCAATATCAGAGATAGAGCGTGTGTAAATATAAAAGTGAACATAGAAGTCAACACTTAGAGGCGACAGTCTGTTTCATGCTATATACAATCGTCAGGCCTGAAAATTGCATATACCATGAAACAGACTGTCACCTCTAAGTGTTGACTTCTATGTTCACTTTCATATATATATATATATATATATATATATATATATATATATATATATATATATAAACAAATATATGTATTAAACAAAACAATTTTACAATAGACAATAACATTTGTATGTATGTGTGCGTGTGTGTGTGCGTGTGTGTGCGTGTGAATATTTGTGTTTGTTCTTTGGTGAATGTTCGTGTATAATGTTCATGGCGTCTCCCACAAATGAGAAGACACGGATCTTCTAAGAGAGTTTACATTGTAGTCGCTGAAATAAAGAAATGAAAAAGAGAAAGAGGCGAGAAGTCGCCCGGTATTTATAGTATAGGGAGAATGACCCCTAGTGACAATTTGGGAATTAAGGAGGAGCTAACTCCGACAATACCCCGCTTAGATTGAAAGTTGTAGGAAACGAAAAATTTTAATATGTAAAAAGTTCATGGAAGTTTTGAATATTGTCCTTGTGAACTGAAAAGAAAAAAAAGATGTCAGAAGTGTGGTTGAGATACGTGATTCGACGAAATGTACTTGTGCTGTCTTCAGGCTGCTGTATATTTTTCTCTACTGGGTCGGGTCGGAGCACGTCCTGGAAGAAACTTCAGTAGTGTTCAGCGTTTGTTATTAAAATTTGTCTTTTTCCAAAGCTCCATGTTGAATTAGCTTTGTCGTCCCGTCGCACTGTTTGCCAACCGTAGTTTTGTTTGAAAACGAGCTTTTTTGTTTGTCTGTTCTTTGGTGAATGTTCGTGCGTATGTGTATGTGTGTATAATGTTCATGGCGTCTCCCACAAATGGGAAGACGCGAATCTTCTAAGAGAGCTTACACTGTAGTCGCTGAAATGACTTGGACGATGAAATCAATTTTGTTAAGGAAACCCTATGTAGTTTAGGGTATCCCCCTGATACTGTTTATTCGGTTATCCGGAACAAGATTGAGGAGTCCAGAAAAGTCAAATTTGTAATGTTAAAAATTGCCCTGTTTATCTTAGATTGCCCTGGATTGGATGCAAGTGTGATAATATGATTAGGCAAATTTAAGCTAATGTTCGTCGTTGTTTTTTCTTGGCTGAGGTTCGTATTGTTTTTCAAACTCGGCCTATGTTTCGTTCTGGTTGTAAGGATGTTCTCCCTCCAATATATATATATATATATATATATATATATATATATATATATATATATATATATATATATATATATTATGAAATGGACAAAGTACGTTCTGTCGGAGGACGCATATTTTCTATTACAAATTCTCGGACATTCAGTCCGGTAAATGTTGTTAATATTGTTCATTATAAACAGAGCATTTATTTAAATATTTATATCTATAAAAAAAATGTATAAACATAAAAATGTCTTAATATATATTAATAGTTTAGTCTTCCCTGGCAATTGTACCCTAGTCAGCTTCAAAATATTCATCTTGGAACCTCTTACACTTAGCCGAGTGTCCCTTGTACTTTTCAAAGATGTCTGCAAAGTCCATGATTATAAAGAAATATATCTCGCTTATTGTGGCATGTGGGGGCTTCCTAACTTTGCTCGATTCCGCAGTTGAAGGAACGGAAGTAATTAGCAGGGAACAACAAGAAGTTCCAGAACTCATAAAAACGCTAATCGAGCGCTAACCGGTCTCTTTTCTCACTTTTCCTTTTAAGCGGCCGTTAACTCCAAGGCCAGGTCGAAGAACCACTCCCAGCCCTTGCTGCAGAAGACACGTTCTGGCAACTTGAATTTGAGAAATTTGAGATTGCTTGTACCACGTGAGAACAAGCGAAAAAATCTCTCTTCGAGATACCGAGCCAAAGGAAAAACCACTCACAACCCTTGCTGCAGAAGACCCTTACCAGTCCTAGCAGCTTGACACTAAGATTTCTCGTTCCTCGTGGGAATAAGCGGAGAAATCTCTCGTCGAGACATCGACCCAGGGGAAGAAAACCCAATTTTTTCCCCGAAAAATATCACTACTTTACACTCT